>BSBK01005550.1:2500-272500 GCA_027943335.1 Chamaecyparis obtusa | reverse complement strand
GTGTACTTTGTTTGGTTTAGAATGATGTCATCATCTTTTTGTCACAGTTCTAAAACAAGGAAGTAATGAAAAGGTCCCAAATCCTTCATATCAAACTCTGATGCCAAATATTTCTTACATTTGATAATTAGATGATATTCTCCTTTTATTAACAAATCATTTAGCATAAAGGAGAAGAATAAATTTTTTACCATTAATTACCTTGTAGTATAAGTTAGGATCTACATAATTCTTGGAAACTTTTAACCCTAGAAGGTATTTGTCTATCCTTTCATAAAAGTCTTAGGGATCCTACTTAAGCCCATGCAACACCTTTAAGTTTCATACATGTGAGTTGTTATTTTAAGATATGATGAAAAACAAATCTATTAAGCCCAAGAAACCTGCAAGCAAAAACCTATCACAAGGAAGAAATCTGTATAAAACAAACAAGGGTTTTGCTCTAACAATATGAAAGTTTATTATCATCATCCAAAAGAATGAATCAAAATATACAATGGATCAATCCTTATAGAAGGAGATCAAAAAACCTAATGGAAAACCCTAATAGGTAAATAGGCATTTAATAATTATATTTAATTATTAAATGACTAATGCACGTGCATAAAGAGAAATCTTAAGAGGTAGAAAAGTTAACTTAATTAATGTAATTAAATTAATTATATACTCTAACATCCCCCCTCAAGATGAGAAACAATGTAGCTACAAACAATGAAAGAAAGAAGGAAAGGAACTACAATGCTCAATACAAATTTGGGTCCTCGCAACATGGCCTGATGAGGTACCCAATCACAACAAAATCTCTATGAAACAAAGAAATAGGGAAAACCACATGGGAAAAACCCTCCTCTAAAAATAGATATTAAGATGTGAAAAGATGAAAAAAAAGAAAGGAAGGTAGGCCTCAATGAGACCCCAATGGCACAACTTCCTTTGCCCCAAGCATAGAACACAGTGGAAGATACCATGGGGATGAAAAAGGGCTTATTGAAGATGTCAACAACTTGTTCCGAAGGTGGAACATACTCCAAGCTGAGACAACCATCCTGAATGAACTGCCTGATGAAATGCATATGGATCTAAATGTGCTTGGTTCATTGATGCTCAACTGGGTTGCAGGAAATATGAATGACACTCTGATTGTCACACCAAAAAAGATTGGGACTATTAGGAGGAAACCCAAACTCTATCATTAACTATTGAAGGCATAAAACCTTCTGACTAGCTTCTTGCAATACCCAAACATCAGGCTGCTTCTTGCAATACCATGTGATAGGACCATAACCAAGACAAAAAAAAAATCCAGATGTATATTTTTAACCATCTATATCACCACCCCAATTGGCATTTGTGAAACAAGCAATGTGAGGATCTCTTGTATAGTGAATGTCATATGGAGTAGTGCCCCGAATGTACCTCAAAATATGTCTGGCAACTTTGTTAGGATTAACAAGACAAAAATAATAGTTACATGAAGATATAACCAATATCAAAAAATATTAAACCAGACAAGAGAGAACACAAAGACACAAAGATTTAATTTAGTTCACCACATCCCTGGGCTATGTCTACCAACAACAAGTCCAATATTATTATTATCCAATGATTACAACCTTATTACAATCTACAATCCCTTACAGCTAAATATCACCGCAAGAAGCTACTAAAACATTAATAATAAAATCCCTAACCCTAAGCCATATTATACAATATTTTTCTGCTTTAGGGTTAGAATGAGAGAACTTTTCCAGCTTTAACTTCCCATCATCCAAAGCTAACTGAATGAAATGGTACCACAACTGTATGTTTTTTGTCTAAGAGTGCAAAGCATAATTCTTCACAAGATGAATGACACTTTGGCTATCTATATACAAAAAGTTATTTGTCTACGGATGTCCCAATTCTTCCATAAAAAATTAAAGCTATATCATCTCCTTAGCTTCCTCTATATCAGAAACATACTTTTGCTTTGTAGTGGATAAAGCAACCACCTTTTGTAGTTGAGAAACCCAACTCACTATTATCCCACCAATACTAAATACATAGCCTGTAGTACTCCACCTGGTATCTATATCTCCTACCAAATCTGAGTCAACATAGCCTTGTACAGAAGTAGTAGAGACCCCAAAGTGTATACACTTACTGGATGTACCTCTTAAATATCTGAGAATCCATTTCATTGCATTCCAATGCCCAATTATAGGGTGAATCATATACCGCCTAATGACTCCCACTACTTGTGCAATATCTGGCCGAGTACATACCATAGCATACATTAAGCTCCCTATAGCTGAAGCATAAGGTACCTTGGACATTTTAGCCTCTTCTTCTAGTGTCTTAGGACATATCTCCTTAGTAGATTTCAAATGACCAGATAAAGGTGTGCTGACAACTTTGGCATTCTCCATAGAGAAACATTGCAACACCTTCTCAATATAATCAACTTGAGGTAAAGTCAATTTCCTATTTTTCCTATCTTTGAAAATTTTCATACCAAGGATTTGTTTTACTTCCCCCAAATCCTTCATAGAAAATGAATGTTCTAGCTATTGTTTCAACCCTTTAATGTGATCCATGTTAGACTTAGCTACAAGCATATCATCAACATATAAACATAAAATAATGTAGTTGTCATCATTCAACCTCTTAAAATAAACACAATGGTCAGAATGACACCGACTGTATCCATGTTCATTCATAAAAGTGTCAAATTTAATATACCATTGTCGAGGTGCTTGCTTCAAGCCATATAAACTCTTCTTCAATCTGCACACCAAATTCTCCTTACCCTTGACCTCAAATCCTTGTGGTTGTACCATATATATTTCTTCATCCAATTCGCCATGAAGAAAAGGTGTTTTAACATCAAGCTGCTCCATATGAAAATCTTTAGTAGCCACAATACTTTAAAAAGTACGGATAGAAGTCATTTTAACAACTAGAGAAAATATCTCATCAAAATCACTACCCTTTTTCTATGCAAATCCTTTTACAACTAACCTAGCTTTAAATATTTTCTTACCTCCATCCTCTTGTTTTATCTTGTAAACCCATTTATTCTATAAATCCCTTTTACTTGTGGGTAACTTACATAAATTCCATGTTTGATTTTGTAGCAAAGAGTCCATTTCATCTTTCATTGCAGACTCCCACTCAAGCTTTGTATCCACCTACACAACTTCATTATAAAATTTAGGTTCACCAGTATCTATTAAATAAATAGAATACAAAGAGGGAGAGAATCTTTCTCGAGGTCTACTTAGCCTTGTTGACCATCTAACATTCACTGGGGTGTGTGGTATTTGTTTTTGTTGTTGTTGCAGAGTATAAGGAACTACTGGAACATCATCTTTTGGAGTATCATCTAGTACTATATAATCATTGTCTTTCTTATGATGCTGCTACAACAAATCTTTGTACAACACTTTCTCTTTGAATATGAAATTCCTGCTTCTTGCAATTTTATGATTTTCAAAATCCCAAATCCTATAACCAAATTCATCAATGCCATATCCAAAAAATATACATTTCTTAGACTTAGCTTCCAGCTTGGCTCTATTTTCAGAATCTATAAGTGCAAAAGCTTCACAACCGAAGGTTTTGAGAAAAGAATAATTCAACTTCTTACCACTCCATGCTTCCTTTGGAATACCACAATCCAAAGGAGTAGAGAGGCCTCTATTGATTAAATAAACAATAGTGTTTACAACCTCTACCAACATGTTTAAGGGAATCTTAGCATGCAACCTCACACTCCTTGCATGCTCTATTATTGTCCTGTTCATGCATTCAACCACTACATTTTCTTGTTGAGTCCTTGGTACAGTTTTCTTCCTATGAATACCATTTTTGGAACAATAATCTTCAAATTATGTGCTGCAATACTTGCCACCATTATTAGAATTGAGACATTTTAACCTTTTGACAGTCTCATTCTCAACCAACCATTTTCATTTCTTAAAAGTTTGAAATACATCAAATTTTTGTCTAAGGAAATAAATCCATACTTTTCTTGTTGCATCATCTATAAATTTAACATAATATATAGAGCCAACAAGGGAAGATACATAAGCTAGTCCCCATACATCTGTATGCACAAGCTCTAATTTCTCATTTTTCTTTTCCTTCCCAGTCTTTACAAAACTAACTCGATTTTGTTTTCCAAACACAATTTTCACAAAAATCCATATTGACACATTTTATACTAGGTAAAACTTTCCTTAAATGAAGTAATTTCATACAACAATAGTTTGATGTTCTTCCTGTTGTACTGCAGCAGTTGTTTCTGAACATTCATTTTCCTTTGAAAAATTAAAGTAGAAGAAATAGTATGACCTGCATAAAGATATAAGGTGCCTACTTTCACACCTTTTTCTACTACTAAGGAAACTTTTGAAAATTTCCAATTTCTTTCATTAAAATTAATTGTTGAACCCTCATCACCTAGTTAGCCTATTGAAATTAAATTCCTACTCAGCCTTCGAACATGTCTTACCTCTTGTAGTAGCACATGACTCCCATTCTATAACTTAATCTTAATTTTTACCTTTCCAACAATATAAGAGGGTTCATTATCTCCCAAATAAACTAGCCCAAAATCCCCTTGGACATAATCAAGAAAATAACCTCAATGGGGTGTTACATGAAATGAAGCCCCAGAATCTAAAACCCATGAATCATCAATACTTTCTAGAGAAAGAATCAAAGAATCCTCTTCAGATTTATTACTTATCACATTTTCCTTCTTGTTACCTTCTTGTTTGTCTCCTTCTTTATTCTTTCAAAACTAGAAATATTTCTTCTTATGACCTAGTTTTCCATAGTACCAGTGATCATTTGGTCCTATTGATTCAAACCTCTTTCCCTTTGATTTTCCTCTTGATTTCCCATGATTTCTAGAATTTTTTCCTCTCTCATTCATTCTACCTCTGCTTTGTGCATTCAAGACACTTCTAGATGTAGATCCACCTAAGATTTTCCTATGAGTTTCCTCACTCAAAATTATACCAATAACATCATCAAATTTTAGGGTATTAGAATCAGAAATAGAGTTATCAATAACCATTACCAAGCCATTTCAACTTTTAGGCAAAGAACACAAAATCAAGAGATCACTCATTTCTTCATCAAAATTAACATTTATAGAAGATAATTGACTAGTAACTATATTAAAATCATTCGAATGATTAGTGATAGACCCACCTTCTCTCATCTTCATACTAAACAAACACTTCATTAGAAATACCTTGTTTGAAGTGGAGGGCTTTTCATACAACTTCGCTAGGGTTTGCATCAAATCTTCAGTCTTGTTTGCTTGTATAATATTAAATGCAATGGATTGTGCCAGGCATAATCAAATACTACCAAGAGCCTTTCTATCAAGAATATCCCTGTCCTCATCTGACATTATCGACATTTTCTTGGCTTTTCCTTCCAATGATCGCCATAGATCCTTCTGATAGAGATAGTCCTCCATTTTCATTTTCCATAACTGAAAGTTCTACCCATTAAACTTGTCAAACTTCAGCCTACCCTCATTTTCCACTGCTCACACTCAATCATGAGACTCCCACTAAACCATGAGATCTTCCTATAGAGGATAAATGAAGAAATTTTTTTCTCTGATTACACTTGTTAGGATTAACAATGTAGAAATAACAGTTACACGCAAATATAACCAATATCATAAAATATTAAACCACATAGGAGAGAACACAAAGACATAAAGATTTAACATGGTTCACCCAATCCTTGGGTTATGTCCACCATCATTGAGTCTAATATTATTAGTATCTAGTGATTACAACCTGATTACAATCTATAATCCCTTACAACTCAATACAACTGCAAGAAGCTACTAAAACATTAATAATGAAATCCCTAACCCTAAGCCATATTATACAATATTGTTTCACTTTAGGGTTAGAATGAGTCACAACATGTCAGCCAAAAAATAGCCCAAAATATGTCAACCCAAAAATAGACAAAAAATATGTCAGCCTCCAAACCCGCACTCTTGAGGGCTGCCGCGCCTAATCCACCACTCGGGGCCCAGGCTGACCCTAAACCCCGATGAGGGTGGGAGGAAAAGTGTATATTACTTTCCTGATCAGTCACCATAAGCCAAAAATCTTTCCAATGACTCATGAGATTCTTGGGAGAATCAAGAGACAATGTCAATTGCAAAGGAAATGTCAAGACGAGTGTGTGTTAGGGACAACAAACTACCCAAAATTTTCCTTTATAAGGTGGAGTCAACTGAAGGAGTAGACCAAGTGGTAGACAAAAGAAAACCTGATTAAAAAGGTGTGGGAGTAGGCTTGCAATCAAGCATGTTGAATCTCTGAAGCATGTCAAGAGCATACTTCTATCGGTGTATAGAAATCCCATCCGAAGACTGAATAACTTGTAGGCCCAAAAAGTAGTGCAAAAGTTTGAGATCTCTCATCTCAAATGACTCCATGAATGCTCTTTGAACACTCTAAATCATAGAAGATGAGCTACCTATGATGATGAGATCATCAACATATAACAAAAGTATCACAAGATCAGCCCCATGATGCTAAATGTACATTGTAGGATCAGAATGACAGGGCAACATAAAGACTAGTATGGATAGAAAGAGTGTATCTACCTGATTTTATCAAAGCTTCAAGAGAAATTTCAGATTTTCTCCTCCACCTTCAACTCTACCATGCATGCATTGGGTCAAAGATTCCAGATATCTACTTTTGAGGTTTTATGTGATCCGTTGACTAGAGAGCAGGTGGAGCTCACATAGTTGGATTCTTTATCTAGGACTAAGAACCAAGTTTTGGTTGCTCAAAATTATAAGGGGACATAGCAGTAGAAGAAGAAGCCTAAAACAAATACATTTGGTAGTGAGAATTCCTCCAAGCCACCACAGAAAAAAGAGTCTAAGAAATCCACTTGTAAGGGTAAATCTTTTAAGTCTGGTGAGTTTTCCTCCAAGACTAAGAAGTTCACAGGTGAACATTGTAGTTTTTGTGGCAAGGAAGGACATCCAGTTTCTATATGTTGGAAATATCTTGAGGCTCTAGAGGAAGCCTTGCAATAACATGGTATTTCTTCTCCACAGCCTTCACCTACTCCCACAGGGAAAGGCCATGCTCTTTCTACATGAGCATTATTTTCCACTATTACTTGGATCATTGATTAAGGTGCTTCACACCATATGACACACACACACACACACACCCAGACTGGTTGCCTTACTTGCTCAGAGTGCTACTACATAGATTGTAGTTGGTGACTCAGCACAACTTTCAATTACAGGCTTAGGTACTATTTCAATTGATGGTGGCTCCCTATAGAATATTATTTTGCTTCCTTCCATTTCTACAAATCTCTTATCTATCTATCATATTTTCCATTTTGTTTCTCATAAAATAGTTGAGTTCTCACCACATGATGTAGTTATTAGAGACCTCCATGATCCTAATTTGGTTGTTTCTACTAGGAGTATTGATTCAAAGTCTCACTTATACAATTTTTATGGCTTTGAGAGCTCCAATTATATAGGTATTTCTCTTGTTTCTCATGTAGACATAGTGAGAAATATTTGGCATGATCATTTTCACCATTTCAACTACATATATCTTCAACAAATGAGTACATAGGAGTTAGTGATTGGGCTTCCTCAGATCTATTGCCCTGATGGTATTTGTCGAGGTTTTGCACTTGGAAAACATCATAGAGATCCCTTTCCAATAGGTAGATCCTCACATGTTAAGGCACCATTGGAGTTGATACATAGTGATCTAATGTCATTTCCCACTCCTTTTTCTAGTGCTCATTATGTGCTCACCTTTAGTGATGACTTCTCTAGATGCACATGGTTGTACTACTTAAAGTACAAGTCTAGTGTCTTTGATTCATTTTGAGTCTTTAAGATATTTGTGGAGAAGTAGTCTAGTCTTTTAGAGACTCCCTTTTGTACTTGGGTACCTGATCGGGCCTTTTGTTGTCGGGAACCCATTTGCTTTCAGTAGTTCTTTCTAATTTTTTAGCTTCTCCCAAAGTTTATCTTAAGGGGGTGTGTTAAAATAATATAGTGTTTTCTTATTAACTGAATCATATTGATTTAATTATTAAGTCACTTATTATCTCTTTCTACTTAAGCTAAAATTTAGGCATATAATAATTAATTATTGTCATGCAACCTATGTTTTACCTTATTAGGTTTTAAGATCTCCTTTTATAATGATTGATCTCCTCTTATTTTCATATCTTTGTAACATATTGTATAACATATTATTTATTATTGAATTGCAATTTTTACTTTCACACATCAAGAATGATTTGTTCTCTCTCATGGATCAATGCATTCAAGCCTCCATAGCTTCTTGCTTCTTCTCTCTCTTTATGTGATAGATGTTTACATGTAGGTGTTCTTGGGGGCTATGGGTTATTTTCTCATCAACTCAAATATCGTATCAGATCTCTAGATTTGTTTTCCCTTGTCATCTTCTTGAGAGATTTGGCCATGTTCATAAGATCTAAGTTTTTCAAATGGTTTTCTGTCAGATATGAGGGGACCTCTTTTTCTGGTCACCTTGGGCTCAAAAGTACCTCACCATTGTGTTCAGAGAGCCCAAGAACCCCTAGATCCATATCAAATTTGTCCAATTTGGACAAATTTGGAATCTGTAGCAAAAAGAAATTTTGCAACTAGCTTGGGCACAGATCCTGAGGTGGTCACTCTTTTTTGAAGCATTTCTAGATGAAACGGACCTTACAGTTGCATCCACAACTCCCAAAAGCTCCTATTTCCATATAAAGCATGTCCAATTTGGATAACTTGATATTTTGGGGTATTATTTTGGTATCAAATGACCTTGCACACTTCCCAAGGTAGCGCATGCAATTTTCCATTTTTTTTAGTTTTTTAAAGCCAACGATGGTCATTTGGTTGTCAAATTAAATCTCATGGTGGTTGTAGCTTCAACCCTTGGTCATATGGCGACCAGGGGCCCAATATTTTTTGGCCCCCATTTGGATTTTGGCCATGACAACCATTTAGCTATCAAATTTAAGTCTGTCAGTCGCTGATGTGAGCATGCATCAACCAATTTTTGAGACCATTTTGGGCCCTCCGGAGTACTCAGTAGTGTTTTGCTCATAACTTGAGCATACGATGTCAAAATTGGGAAAATGAGATATCCTCAGAAATCTGGTTCTGAGCTCTAACCAGATAGGGAGGTTTGAATTTTTTATTTTTCTTTTTTGATGGTTTTTTATTGTCAAATCTAGATGTTCATATTTTCACTCTGGGAGCTCTATCTTGCGCATCTAGACTCCATTTTGGGAAAACAATATATCATTGAAAATATTGTTGTGAGAGCTTTCTAGTGCTATGAGTTATTTTTCTAGGTTCTTCTATAGGTACATTTTATTTAGATTTTTACATTTTTGCAATTTGCTAGATATCTTGGATGTTTGAGGTCTTGGAATCTCTTCCCTTTGAGAGATGGCTCATCTTAGGCTATTCTTTTGTTTCAGCATCCTTCAATCTTCTTTGAGAATTGTATACTTTACTTTTGTAGCATTATTTTATGTACACAAACTAATATAAAGTGCCATTCTCCTGCATGTATGAGATTTTGCACATGTTTGTGCTCTATGTACTCACACTCCATTATAAAATGCCAAGGGGGGTTTTATCTTTTCCTTTTTTTTCCATCTAATTTTTTCATGTGAGTGTTCACTAGTACATTTGAGCCCTTTTTCTGACAGCAAACTATCAAAATTCTAACCATATACCATTGATCAAGTGACACTACCCACTGTTGCAATTTTACATTTGGAAAAAATGATGGTTTTAATTGGTGTCATAATTATGACAACCATGGTCATCAAAAAAAGGGGGTGCCAACATGGCGAACCTATCATCAGACCTATTTTTGGCCATCACAATTGGCATGCATGTTCATCGCAAAAAATACAAATGACAATGACCAGTCAGATTCTTCTGATGGGTCACTGTCGTTTGTAGTTTGTTTTTTGATGGAGATGCTGTTAGTGTGATAGATATCTATCAGAAGTTTATGATGGATATCCATCATTTGTAGTTTTTAATGACAGTAATGTCGTACATACAAAGGATACCCATCAGAAATGTATAACGGATATCTATCATTTATAGCTATTTATCGACAATGATGTTGTACATGTGATGAATGGATGCTAGATGTTTTCGATACATAACCATCACTATTGTATGACCATCATAGTTGTGACAAAAAATGGTTTTATATATATATATATATATATATATATATATATATATATATTTATCCAATCAAGTTGGTATTGATTCAGAATGGTGTTCTTGCAGATTTGGTTCTTGCTCATGATTTGGTTATGGATCATTTAGAGATGACTTTGTAGTAGATTTCGTAGTGGCTCATGGATTATTGAGTCGAGTCTAGAGGCTTGGATTTGGAATGAATCCTACTGAATTGAGATTTGTGACAGCTTCTGCTCTAGCACAAGAAGCTAGTGCGGCAATCAGAGATGCATTCTTCCTGATGTGTTTGTGGGATATATGTGGACTTGGTAGCATTCAGATATGATTTGAGTGACTTAACTTCTTTGGTCTGAATTGGATGTGCTTTGACTTGGAGTTTGAGTAGACCGTGCATTGATATTATTGAAGATAGAATTGAGCTACTCTTTGCGTTGTTGTTGAGATTGGGTTGTGATGGATTGTTGGGATCATCTACCATTTTTGCCATAATTTTGAATGACTTAGATGTGATGTCGAGAGAGAGACATGCAAAACTTGCACATTGGAGATTCATAGATCACTATGGTGTTCATGATTACTTGGGAGAAGTCTTCTTCTTGTTGAACCAAGAGGAGAGACTTAAATTGCAAAAAGTGGGTCATTTGACATGACTCATGAGACATTGGATGCCTCTTTAGAGTAGGTTCATGGTGTGGTGTGTGGTGTTTCTTTGTGACTAGGCTCTTGGTAGAGATCTCTTGATTTGGTAGCCATTGAGATGGATCAATATATATTTGTCGTATGTGGATTGAGATCTTAAGTTATTGAGCTTCTCTTTGTTTTGAGAATAGTTTAATATTATCTACTTAATAGGGCCAACCACATGAAGGTGGAAGCTCATATGACCCCTCCTAGGAGCTTCTTATGACCCTTTACGATATTTTAAAACCTCTAAGATGTATTCTTATGCATTGTAAAGGGTCGTAAAGGGTCATAAGGGGTCCTAGGACACAATAACTAAGAAACATAAATGTAGGCATCATGGTCACAATTTTTTATAAATACAACATAATTGAGTAGTATACCTAGACAATGCAACACAAATACTCCTCCAATTCCAATTCTACATTGGAGTAAACAAAAGCCACAGATAAAGAATACATTTAAAGAGAGAAGTGGGGCCATAATGACCAAAATAATATAGGGACCCTCTATTATTTTGGTCATTACGGCCCTCCTCAGCTCTCTAAATGTATTCCTTATCTATGGATTTTGGATCCCGTAGTGAAACTTGGAACCAGAGGAGTGATAGTTGTGTTTCATCATGTGGGTATACCATTCAATTATGTTGTGTCTCCAAAAAAAGTGACCATGATGCCTATATTTATGTTTCTTGGCTGTTGTGATATCTACATTTATGTTTCTCATTTGTCCCGATTATGTGCATGTTCTTTATGTGTATCTACTAGAAATTCTAAAAAAAAAAATATATCTATAATAGACCTCTGTTAACCATATTTATGCATATGGTCCCAACAAAGTAGTGTAAAAACTACACAAATGGTCTAAATTGGATGTGCTTTGTTCCTATGGAGTGTAGTAGTGACTTGACTTGGAGTTTGAGTAGATTGTGCATTGATCTTCTTGAAAAAGAATCAAGCTACTCTTTGCATTGTTGTTGAGATCAGGTTGTGATGGATCATTGGGATCATCTACCATTTTTGCCACAGTTTGGAATGAGTTAGATGTGATGTCGAGAGAGAAACATGCAAAACTTGCACATTAGAGATTCGTAGATCACTATGGTGTACTTGGGAGAAGTCTTCTTCTTGGTGAATTGAGCTGAGAGACTTAATTTATAGAAAGTGGGTCATTTGATGTGACTTATGAGTCATTGGATGCCTCTTCACAATGGTTTCATGGATCAGTCTCTGGTGTTTCTTTGCAACTATGTTCTTGGTAGAGATCTGTTGATTTGGTAGGCATTGAGATGGATCGATATATATTTATTGTATGTGCATTGAGATCTTAAATTATTGAGCTTCTCTTTGTTTTGAGAATAGTTTAACATTCTCTATTTAACAAGGCCAACCATGTGAAGATGGAAGCCCATAAGACCCCTCCTAGGAGCCTCTTATGACCCTTTACGATATTTTAAGACCTCTAAGATGTATTCTTAGGCATTGTAAAGGGTCCTAAAGGGTCATAAGGGGTCCTGGGACATAATAGCTAAGAAAAATAAATGTAGGCATCATCGTCACAATTTTTTATAAACACAACATAATTGAGTAGTATACCCAGACAATGCAATGCAACTACTCCTCCAGTTCCAATTCTACACTTCAGTAAACAAAACCCATAGATAAAGAATAATTTTAAAGAGAGAAGGAGGGCCATAATGACCAAAATAATATAGGGACCCTATATTATTTTGGTCATTATGACCCTCCTCCGCTCTCTAAATTTATTCCTTATCTATGGATTTTGGATCCCACAGTGTAAACTTGGAACCAGAGGAGTGATAGTTTTGTTGCATCGTGTGGGTATACCATTCAATTATGTCCTATCTCCAAAAAAAGTGACCATGATACCTATATTTATGTTTCTTGGCTGTTGTGATATCTACATTTATGTTTCTCATTTGTCTTGATTATGTGCATGTTTTTTATGTGTATCTACTAGAAATTCTAAAAAATATTCAGTATCTATAATAGACCTTTGTTAACCATATTTATGCATATGGTGTCCACAAAGTAGTGTACAAACTACACAATTGGTCTAAATTGGATGTGCTTTGTTCCTATGGAGTGTAGTAGTGACTTGACTTGGAGTTTGAGTAGACTATGCATTGATCTTCTTGAAGACAAAATCGAGCTACTCTTTGCATTTTTGTTGAGATCAGGTTGTGATGGATCACTGGGATCATCTACCATTTTTGCCATAGTTTTGAATGAGTTAGATGTGATGTCAAGAGAGCGACATGTAGAACTTGCACATTAGAGATTCATAGATCATTATGGTGTCTGCGATGACTTGGGAGAAGTCTTCTTCTTGGTGAACTAAGCTAAGAGACTTAGATTACATAAAGTGGGTCACTTGATGTAACTTATGAGACATTGGATGCCTCTTCATAGTGGGTTCATAGTGTTGTCTGTGGTGTTTCTTTATGACTAGGTTCTTGGCAAAGACTTGTTGATTTGGTAGCCATTGAGATGGATCAATATATATTTTTCATATGTGGATTGAGATCTTAAATTATTGAGCTTCTCTTTGTTTTGAGAATAGTTTAACATTCTCTACTTAGCAGGGCCAACCACATGAAGGTGGAAGCCCATATGACCCCTCCTAGGAGCCTCTTATGATCCTTTAGGACATTTTAAGACCTCTAACATGTATTCTTAGGGATCCTAAAGGGTCGTATATGGTCATAAGTGGTCCTAGGCCATAGTAGCTGAGAGATATAAATGTAGGCATCACGGTCACAATTTTTTGGAAATACAACATAATTGAGTAGTATACCCAGACAATGCAACATAACTACTCCTCCAATTCCAAGTCTACATTACAGTAAACAAAACCTGTAGATAAAGATTAAATTTAAAGACTGAAGGAGGGCCATAATGACTGAAATCATATAGGGACCCTCTATTATTTTGGTCATTATGACCCTCCTCCGCTCTCTAAATTTATTCCTTATCTATGGATTTTGGATCCCACATTGTAAACATTGAACTAGAGGAGTGATAGTTGTGTTGCATCGTCTGGGTATACCATTCAATTATGTCACATATCGAAAAATTGTGAACACGATGCCTATATTTATGTTTCTCAGCTGTTGTGATATCTACATTTATGTTTCTCATTTGTCATGTTTATGTGTATGTTCTTTATGTGTATCTACTAGAAATTCTTTTAAAAAAATAGTATCTATAATAGCCTTTTGTTAACCACATTTATGCATATGGTCCCAAAAAAGTAGTGTACAAACTACACAAATGGTCCAAATTGGATGTGCTTTGTTCCTATGGAGTGTAGCAATAACTTGACTTGAAGTTTGAGTAGACTGTGCATTGATTTGCTTGAAGATAGAATCAAGCTACTCTTTGCATTTTTGTTGAGATCTGGTTGTGACAGATCGCTGGGATATTCTACCTTTTTTTTTCTATAGTTTCAAATGAGTTAGATGTGATGTGTAGAATTTGCACATTGGAGATTCATAGATCAGTATAGTGTCTTTGATGAGTTGGGAGAAGTCTTCTTCTTGGTGAACCGAGTTGAGAGACTTAGATTACAAAAAGTGGGTCATTTGATGTGACTTATGAGACATTGGATGCCTCTTCACAGCGGGTTTGTGGTGCAATCTTTGGTGTTTCTTTGCGACTAGGTTCTTGCCAGAGATCTATTGATTTGGTATCCATTGAGATGGATCGATATATATTTGTCATATGTGGATTGAGATCTTAAATTATTAAGCTTATCTTTGTTTTGAGAATAGTTTAACATTCTCTACTTAATAGGGCCAACCATGTGAAGATAGAAGCTCATATGACTACTCCTAGGAGCCTCTTATGACCCTTTATGATATTTTAAGTCCTCTAAGATGTATTCTTAGGGATTGTAAAGGGTCATAAGGGGTCTTGGGACACAATAGTTGAGAAACATAAATGTAGGTGTCATGGTCACAATTTTTTGGAAACACAACATAATTGAGTAGTATACCCAAATGATGCAAGATAACTACTCCTCCAGTTCCAAGTCTACACTGTAGTAAACAAAACCTTTAGATAAAGAATAAATTTAAAGAGTGAAGGAGGGCCGTAACGTCTGAAATAATATAGGGACCCTATATTATTTTGGTCATTACGGCCCTCCTCCGCTCTCTAAATTTATTCCTTATATTGGATTTTGTATCCCATAGTGTAAACTTGGAACTGGAGGAGTGATAGTTGTGTTGTATCATTTGGATATACCATTCAATTATGTTGTGTCTCCAAAAATTGTGACCATGATGCCTATATTTATGTTTCTAAGCTATTGTGATATCTACATTTATGTTTCTCATTTGTCGTCTTTATGTGCATGGTCTTTATATGTATATACTAGAAATTCTAAAAAAATTCAATATCTATAATAGCCCTCTGTTAACCACATTTACACATATGGTCCCAACAAAGAAGTGTACAAACTACACAAAGAAGGCATCACAGAAATATGATTTCTACTTTTGCCATTGAAGTAATCTTGTTAGCACTAGCTGCCTCTCAAGCCTTGGTTGCACTCATTTCCTACATTAGGTATAGATGTAGATGGTGTAGATGTAGATGTCATTTTATAAACCCACCCAAAGTATTTGTTGCCCAAAATTTCCTATTCTATAAATTTGGCCAAGTTTCCAAGGTCTCTATTTTTATCCCGCCTTGTTGCAACTTGTTTTAGCTTGCAAAGTTGATCCACAAGTTGTCATGATTTTTTCCCTTACCCACATGATCTTCAATGTGTCACCATGCTTCAATTCAGATCACATCACCTAATTCACAAAACCCACAGAGATATTGAAGTTTAAATGCTTACAGGAAATGCTGGTGTTGAAAGGTTCAAAAAGTGTTCAGTGTCGAAAACTCTCTGTGTTTTTTACCTTCGGTCTGAAAACCCTCTATGTTTTTGACTGTCGAGTGAAAGCCTAGGATGTTTTTGACCTTCACTATTTCACACTTCTTTCTCTGGCATCTTCATTTTTCTAACTATGCAACTCCGATAAGTGGGGCCTAGTTGGTTTTCGACAAGTTGTTATGTGGGTTGTCGCATGATCGCGTAAGTCCTTGTCCCCTTATGTGACCATGCAAATAACCATTGATGGTCCTATTGAAGAATGCTAGTGGTTTGTCACATGATCACATAGTCCCTTTTTAGGCTATGCGAACATGCGACTAGCCGTTAACTGCGCCGATAGGAGCCTGTAGTTTGGTGATGTGTTCATGTTTCATTAGCCGGCTGGTGAAAAAAAAATTTTGGTGGGCCTGAAGCTTGCAGTGCCAGTGTAGTGAAGATTTGATGGTTGTCCCATAATCTCAAGGAATCTTTCCATTCCATGAGATCATGTGACAACCGCCCGATGTGATCTCAGTGGCTCATGGGTCTGGAGTATCTGCAATGGCACAAGTGAAATGAAGAACTACTAGTGGGTCCTCTGGACATGACGTGTCTAGTCTACGATGTGTTCAAAGTATAGCATGGGGCCTGTAGATGCAAGATCTATGGTGGTCACATGTTCGCATGGGATCTTCTGATCCCATGCGATCATGCGATGACTGTTGGATTCTGAGGGCATTTCCTGTGGTGCTATCATGGGTTGGACTGAGGTGGCAGATCTTGTGGGCCAAATGTCTTATGTGGTAGCAGAGACAATTTTAAGTGGCTAGTCACATGATCACATGAAGTCTTTTGGGCTCATGCGATCATGCGACCAACGTTCAAATTCAGGCAGTGCGATCTCGGGCCTGATTTTTTTGCCAGTGTTTGTCTACAGGCCATGTGTGAAGTAGAGAGAAATTTTCAAAGGCTTTTCACATGATCACATGAAGGTTTTTGAGCTCATGCAATCATGCGACTAGTGTTTTTTCAAGGGTAGTGTGTTTCTTTTGCAGGTTGTCTTCTATAGAGATGTTTGCAAGTGGCGGGTAGACAAAGAGTTTATGTTGCAAGACATGCATAGTTATGAGGGAGGATGATGAGGAGTTTCCAAGAAGCCATCACATGTTGATATTTGTCTCAGTGAGGTACCAGTTAGCATTCACGACATGACTTTGTGCAGAAAAGCATGATGAATCCAGGTTGTTCTGTAGGTGATGTAGTACAGGGATGGGCACGCAAACCTGAAGTTTGATCGACCATGATATTGCAGAGATGTATCCATGATCAGACTTAGCATTAATTCTTAGGGTACCTAGGGTTGGTTATTCTATTGTAAATCTTGTAACCTTGGTTAGATTTTTGACTCCTGCCTATGTGCTATTGAGTATGTATATAACATTTTTTGGGAGCCTTTGGTGCTCAGAGTTTTTGCAATTTTTAATAGAGTTTTCTCTTTCTTGGGGAGTTATCTATGGCATTTGTTCTACCCTCTGGCTCTTACAGTTTGTAATCTTTCATTGAAATCTCAGGTTTAATAGAGGCTATCTGTGGCATTTGTTCTGCCCCCTGGTCTTTTCCTTATCCGTATTTCTCTTATTGAATGTAATATACTAGCTTTATTGGAGAAGTCTTGGAGTTCCAGAGCCCTTCTTTCTTTTATCTTATATGTGTACTACTATGTATGATCTGATTTGAGTGAGTTTGTGGGTATTCTTCATCCCCCTATCATTCTATCTCATTCCTATGCCCTTTTGCTCAAGAGAACATTTGCTTGTAGGTCATAGGTTGTGTCTTATGTCCAGGCCCTCCTAAAAAATTCTTATGCAAGCCTATTTAGAGAGATTGTGTTCTATTAGATCTGAGAGCCTTCATGCTGATTTGGCCAGTGTATTGTATTCATTTCATTTCGGTGCATCACCTAGTAGGTAGTTTTCTTTTAGTCATTTCCCTTTCATGCACTCCTTCTAACCCTTTCCCTTCAAAGTTTACTTTCATGTCTAAGAGAAAACTAAGGTGACAATCCAAGAGGAACTAGCCTAGAACCTGGAGGTCTCATCTCGGTTAGAAAAGGTCCCACAACCTTGAGATGATTTGCATGTTATACTGAGTTATCAAGACCAAGAGAGCTTGAAACAAAGGCACAAAACTCAGTGTATAATAGTATTGACATCGACTATTTCCCCATAATGCCAAATGTACATGAGTTCTTCATAAAATGATTAGTTGTCACATTATTTTAAAACATAAAATATAATTACATATCTAGACCTTTTTCCTATTTGGGAAAACCCAAAATTGACCCCTAGGAATACTTGTTGTGCATGACCTCTTCAACATGCATGGGCCAACACCACATTGACACATAGGCATATTGATCAAAGTCATCGACGCTATTTCAACAAATGTTGCATTAAAAAAAATATTGCATTGTCACTAGACACTCATGAAACAAAATTACAAACTAAAGACAACCATGAAATAAAAAAAAATTACTAAGAAATTTAGAATTAGCTCACTCCATTGCAGGGAACAAATAGAATCCCATGTGATTTAGCATCATTGATGTGCAAGGAAATACAAAATTACCAATAGCAACTTTCATAAGGTAGTATTTAGATTAAATTCATTGATATAAAAAAATACCCTAGAAAATTGTAAAGATAGGTAATTTTCTTAATCACATCACTAATTTGTGCATGTCTAAATACTGGTGCCTTTCAAGTGATTTTATTCTTTTCATGCCTGCTACAAATGAGAATAGTCTTAACTAGTGAGGTTGTTTAAGCATATAGAGATTAAATACACTCTTTTAGAATGAAATTTGTCTTAACAAAAGATCAAAGACATATAAGTAGGACATATAAAACAAGGTAAATAAGAGTAGTACATATAAAACAATTGTTAGAACATACCAAACATCTGGCATAATTATATATTTCATTCATGTAATTGATATTCTTCTTCATCCATCTCATCATAAGATCATCGTCATCGATGACATCATCACCACCACTATTGTCATCATCGTCATCATCACCATCAACATCATCATCATCATCACCATCATCATCATCATCATCATCATCCTCATCATCATCCTCATCATCATCATCATTAGTAGAAGCATCATTGTCATCTTCTTCATATTCTTCTTCGACTAGCTCTCGATCGTGATCATCATCTACATCATCTTCCAGTTCTTCATCTTCCTTGGTATCTTCTTCCATCGCATTATACTTGATCAACCTTCCTCTTGGATCATGTCTAACAAAAAATGACCAATCCAGTTTATGTGGAACCTCTGAGTAAAATACCTTCTCACATTGGCTTGGAAGAACATAGGGCTCTTCTCCAACTAGCTCAAACAACCTTGTATTAATCATTGGAAATCCATTGTCATGTTCAATAGTAGTTCTATCAAGATCATTTTGATTAAGTTGTAGTCTGTACCATTTTAGAACAAAGAGAACTAATTTGAAGGAATTAAATTCAGAGTCAAGTATATCAACCAAAATACCATAGTATCAATTTTGTGACTCTCAAGGATGTAAGTCATTTCTAGATGAAGTATTAGTCACCTTGAACATTGCACTTATCCCAGAATCACAAGTTCACTTTGTGTCATCCAAATTTTTGATGCAAAATTTATAACCATTGCAAAACATAGCCTTGTGGTGTTTCACATGCAATAATGTCAAAAAAGTATAAATTATTGCATCACGGGTTGAAAAATATACGGTTGATTAATTAACAAATTTATAAGTACCCGGTGATCTCTTAAACCATATGCTAAATCTATTTCCTTTTGTGTAACATTAGGATCTCCATTACAATGAGCTTGTATAACCAATGAAGACATGGATTCCCATGTTAATCTATGACCATCATGTTGACATCGTTCAATCCATACCATCATCCAATCTTGATTGTTTGCAATAAACAATTGTATTACATCTCACTCTTTAGCAGCTCTACAAAAATAAATAGATGAATTACAATAGATTTATTTTGAAGATTAAGAATTAATTTACTACAATAACATCTCATAATTTATTACCTTTCAATTTGTTAAATCTATTGTTTCCCGCCAAGTACACCCCTTCAAATTTCTTAATTGAGTCAAGATCCCAAATGCAATCTATATGGGTATTTACTGCAAGATTAGGAACACCATCATCTAGTATACCATATATCCATCAACCATAGAACCCTCAAGATGTGCTCTTTGTCATACCAAACCCTTTAAAAATTTCAAGTGTCTCTCAACCATCCACATTGAACTAGCATGTACAGGTCCACACAATTAAATCTCCTCAACATGGTGTATGACATAGTGTTATTGTGCATTGAAAAAAGATGGAGGTAAACACTTTTTCATTTCACACATTAATCGATAAATTATTTTCTTCCAATATTTTATATCTTCTTTATGGATTTCTTTAGATGAAAACCACCTACAAAGGATTCAAGACATAAATATATAACTATGAGACTTTACACTATATTATATGTTTGATATATTGAAAAAATATCACTACTTACCTCATGTATTTTACAAGATCATATATCCCTAAACCAAAATCATTTTTCTTTGATATGAGATTGCTTATATCTATAGAAAATCCTGTAGGAAATCAAATTTTTTGGTTCACTTTGTTTATGGCATTACTTTCTTGCTCTATTAATAACCAAGGAAGAGCACTTGCATTAATCTGGTCTACATTGCTATTTGATTCAATGATATTTTTCATTGCATGATTGGAATCATGAATGTCACTACAAATTTTGTGAAGTTTTTCTTTGTCACGCCTTCTGTCGAATATTTTCCACAGTTTCTCTACTACATTCTTTCCAATATGCATAGTATCAAATAAATGCATAATTTGTAGTTGCTCATAGTAGGGTAGTCTACTAAATTCTCTGGGATAACACTTTAGTCCCTTTGAAAGCTGGTCGGTGATGCCTTCATGACCTTCAAGATCATTAACTACATAATTAGCCAACAAACCACAATCAAAATATATAATTTTTAAATATCAATCATTAGGTGGAATGATATTACATCAAATTATGTTATATTTTAACTTCCATAGGTGAGGTGTCATTCTTCATGATTTTGATGTAGTCTCTTCTTTCCCATTGAAAAGATGTCTTACTGCACTTCGATACTTATGATTTCTAGGGAGGAACTGCCTATACTCATCAAACACCTACTTTCTTAAACTTTTGGAATGATGAGATTTCATCTTTGGACCACACATTGGACATGAAAATTTTCCTTTTATTTGAAGACCTACAAGATAATGGTACAATTAGATTAAATATATATATTTTTAGAATTTGAATTATCCTGTACAACTAGAATTCACATAACATATCATAGAAATGTGTCAACCCTAGAGCATCATGAATTGTCCACACAAGCATTGCATGGAATTGAAATTGTCTTTGTCCAATTGGTCAAGAGATGTTGTACATAGTGAAACCATTCCATAACACCAACAACTCATCAATAAGAGGTGCAATATATACATTCATATCTTTCACTTGGTACTTACCTAGTTGAATTAACAACAACATCAAATAATTATTGTAGCCATTTCACTCCAAGACTTATAATTACATGTAGATAACTATAAAATAATTTAAGGTTATTGTTTATAACAAAAATAGGCCACATCGAGTAAATGGATCTTAGCTCTCCATGCGAATTGACACCATATGATGCTAGAAAGAGCCTAAGATTTTGAGATTTTTCTTTGAAGTGTGCCCACTTTTCCTCTATGTCCATAAGTGTTGAACCATCTATAGGGATTTGAATAATGTCATCTTGACTCCTATCACATGCATGGTAATCCATAAATTGTGCCAAGCTATTGCACCTGAATAATCATTTCGGACATGGAATAATGGGGATGTGATGAAGAACATTGTGAGGCACCTTTTTTGTCATTTGATCATTTCGATATCTGCTCGTATGGCATTTAGGGCATTCTATTGTATTTTCATGCTCTTTATAATAAATAATACGATCTTTAGGAGAAGCATCTATTATTTGATACTCCATTCCAATATGTTTCATAGTGGCACATATTTCTCGGTACGAGCGAGGGAGAACATTTGATGGCAGTAATAAAAAGTCACCTAACAATCTACAATAAATAATATAAGTCATTACTATAAACAATCTTAATGGTACATGTTTCACCTTTTATAGACTATAGTGACATATATGACAAACCTTAGCATACGTGACATTTCTATATTGGATAAACAATTCATAACTTTCAAATTCACCAACAACAATACAATAGAGAGAAGAGTAGATTGGGAGCCTTCATAAAGGGCCATGTCTATCTTCTGAAGTAGAGGTATATCATGGATGTCATTAGTGTCATCCTCATCATAATCATCATCATCAGCAATAGCACCAGCACCAACAACACCAGTACTAAATGTATCGATGATCAAAGAATTCATACCATCATCTTCAAATGTGTTTTCTAGTGCATGATCATCATCTTCCATGGGATCACGATCTTCAAATCCATTAATCAAACCTTCATGTTCCTCTATATTCACACTAGGGAGATCAACCTATATAAAAATGATGATAATCAAACACCCCTTTAATGTGATAATTATACCTCCTTCCATAGTTTATATGTATATTAATTGTGAAAACAATATAACAAACAACTTACCACTAGATTATATTCTTCAGTCCCCCTGCCTTGGTATTTCTCAGCATAGAAGGAAAGCAAAGAAACCCATTCTACATGAGGGACTTATTCTCCTCATTTTGGAACACATTAAGAAGAAGGCCATTTCTATCCCTATCATTTCTTCACCCAAAACCTTAGGTTTGGCTAGGAAACATATGAGGGAGACAGTTGTTAAAAAGGAGCCTTCTTCTAGGAAAAAATTAAAATATGAAAAGGATGTTGGTATGGATACCGACTCTACTTCTGATAGTGCTGATGGTTATGATGATATGGCTAACTCAATTGAGGAGGATAGTGATGCTTGTATTTCGGTGTCGAATACAACCTTAGCGGATTATGAGAATATGGAGGAGGTCATTGGTACAACGGAGGATGGGAATACCCCTGTGGTCAATGATGATAACAAGAAAGAGGAGGATGTGGGTGGCCAACTGGTCCCCATTTTGGTGGAGTATGATCTAGTTTTGAAGAACATGATGTTCCCATATCCCCTAAATTGGAAGTTGTCATGGAGGTTACCCGAACATGCAAAATGAGGCCCCTATTGTGGAGAAGGATAATGTTCCCTCCTCTTCTTGGAACATTCCCTTTGCCAAAACTATTGATATGCAAGAACATAATGTCTAACTACTTAGAGAAGATATGGATGACAAAATTGACCCTCCCTTTGGGGTACTTCTAAGTGCGAAGGTGGCTTCTATGTACTCATTTTGATTATAGAAATGGGTTTTTCATGAAATAAAAATTTTGAATTTAAAATTTTGTTCTATTTTTGCTAAGGTTGACTCCTTACAGAAAATGTTCGAGCATGGTCCTAGAAAAATGGACAATGATAAGGATATGAAGGTGTAGGATTTACAAGTTAGAGTGGATAATCTAGAGAGTGTCATGAAGAAATATATGTTGGATAATAACATGTTCATGGGTTTAGTGATGGAATGCTTTTTCTCCATCAAAGTGGACCTGGATGTTGGTTCCCCCAACAAGAAACTTGAG
Organism: Chamaecyparis obtusa; assembly: GCA_027943335.1. Lineage (NCBI taxonomy): Eukaryota > Viridiplantae > Streptophyta > Pinopsida > Cupressales > Cupressaceae > Chamaecyparis > Chamaecyparis obtusa. Next base: position 248,899 of record BSBK01005550.1, on the reverse strand, counting down.
GAAGATAATGAAGATGTAGGAGATGAGGGTCCAGGGAAACGTACTACGTCAACGAAAAGGAAAAATATCAAAGTTAGGATCCAAGAGCTCTTTGATTTCAATGCTGCTATAAAGAAGATCTCAGAGGTGAAGAAGGAAGTGGATGACACTCCTAAGGAGTTTTCTTAGCATTGTGGGTTCTTGGGGTTGGCCTTTTTTGGTGCTCTCTTTGGATTTTGGTTTTTTGCTGGTGTTTGGCTTTTATGGCTTTTTTTACTAGTTTTGGCTTTGATGGATGGGGTTCCTATCCTATTTCTCTTCAATGTATTTAATGTTATTATCTTTTAACCTCTAATTATATGGGGTTTCAGGTCCCCTTCAAACCTATTTTTTCCTACAATAAAAAGCTTACCACTAGATTATAATCAAACCCTCCTTCAATGTGACCATTCTCCCTACAATGTCTCTTTGCTATTTTTATTTTGATTCTTCTTGTCTTTAAGCCATTACAACTCTTGCATGGACAATAACATTTTTCATCGCCTTCCCTTTGAAAGTTAGACAAAAATCTAGCGATTGTCTCCCTATTTTGATTGAATTACCTTGTATTATCAGACATGATCCTTAATGTGTATATCGGCAAAACAAATTGGAGATGCCTCCTTTCATTATCTTCATGTCATCTTCTCATAGCTTCTCATTTTCTGATAGATTTCACCAAAGGATTTGTAGGAATGGAATGGATATGTTAGCGCAAGCAAAAAAATTTATGGCTTCATTGTCTTTCCCCTGGTCTCTATGTCATTTTCATGTCTTTGACTAAGCCCTAAGAAAAATTTTCAAAAAACTAGCCATTACATTTTAAACCCTTTGTTTTAACCTTGGCCTTGTTATAATTTCATGTTACTTTATTAGGTCACTTAAAAGTCCTAATTTTCATGTGTGCATTTCTTTCTCGACTTGTCGCTTGTTCACGTGTTGCCTGATGGTCATTTCTTAACTTTCTGTGAACTAGCGATTACCTGTGGTCACATATTCTTATGTTCCTAGCGGCTTATCTCTTAACTATTTAGGACTTGGTGTGGCGGTTTCCTTTTCTTTGGTCGCATGTTGGCATATTTTCTGGGCCCAATCTTTTAACATCTCCATTTGATGGTCAGTGTAAGTTCTTAAGGGATGTGTCAGAGGCTTGAGATCTTGCACTGATCATTGATCTTTCCTGATGACGTAGCTTTTCTTTTCAAGCAGGTCCACTTGCCGGGTATTTTGTTTTGGAGGAATTTTATTGGTCCACATGTTATGATTTAGAATGTTGTCAGTGCGACTAGTCTTCTTGGTGTTTAGGTGGTTTAAAGTTTTATTTAATCTTGTGGCTGTCATTATACCATTGATGAAACATGCTCAACCTTTAGTGCGGTGGTATAGCGATAGCCATTGATTCTCATAAGGAAGGGAGGTGGGTCCATTGACACATATGCATAGTTGGCACTATTTGATTTGTCCATGTATTTGCATGATGGCTTGTTGTTAGTGGGACCTGAGCTTTCGGTGTGTCAGAGGGTCTTGGTCTTGTTAGAGGATCAACGGTGGGCACGTCTTTGCAAGGGATGTGTCAGATGTATGAGATTTCGAGATGGCCATTGATTCTATTGAGTGATGTAGCCTTTTCTTTCGGTGGGTCCTTTGTCAGTGATGACTGAGCGATTGCGGCAAATGATGAAGTGACATGTGGCATTTTGCAGGTAGGCCAAGGTGGGGTCTAGCAGTCTTGATAAAGTTTTAGCGCCCATAAATTTTAATGATTTTTGCTCATTCAAAAAATGATATGGCGGTTCTCTAAATGTTTTAGCAGTTCAGCGAACAAGCATTCACAGAATCGCTAAACTTTCTGGTGGATAGATAAAATGTTTCACAAACTGGAGAAAGCCTCTTGTCGCCAATTCGGCAAATGTGGGACTTGAGTTAGTTATTTTCTTCTTGTCACCAGTTCGTAGAGTTAAAAGGTAGGTTAAGATTTCACCTTGCGAATAAGAAATGCATTGTCGCCTAATTGCTAAATGTAAACCGGGATTCCTTGTAAGGTTAAAATCATAAAAGACCGTGAAAGAGAGAAATCAGACGGTCACGACTTAAAGTTGGTTCAGATTTGAACGTCAACTACTGATCTGCTACAAGTGCCATGGAAATGACTGTTATTATTCAAATTCAAAGTTTAGAAGGGTTTCCAATGATAGGAAGGACTAGAATTCAATACAGAGGGGACTGGAGTTGGTGGGAAATGACTTGTTTGCTATTGCAGTGTGGTCCAGGGTGTGCAGTGTTCATTTGCAGGGTCTGTACTATGTGATTTGGTGCTCGAGGCATGTTGTAGGGTTGACATTTTGAGCATTTTTGTGGTTCTTAGTACCTTCACAGAGAATTTATCATGATTGAGGATCACTCTAGGATCTTTCTTTCTCCTGGTTTCCTGGGTTTCTTCCCCTGTAATTAACTTTGTGACCATTTCCAGTGGGTTTGATGGTTGAAACCCTAACCCTAAGTCATCTTTAGCTTGTTCAATGCTCTTTGAGGATTCCAAGATGACTAGGGAGTATAAGTTGCAAAATTTTGATTTTGTGTGGGTTCCAAAACTTTCTTTCGTCCCAGGCTGGTTGTTGATAGTGTTTTACTGATAGAGGAGCTAGATTGTGTATTGATTGTGAATATATTAATGAGAATGCTATTGAGTTCCAATCTTGCATTTGTGTATGTCTTCTTGTTTTGGTTCTAAACTCATATATTTTAGTGTCACAAAGTGTATTAGTATATGGTAAACAAAGAGTATTGTGAAGTCATCTCAGAGTTCCTAACAAAGTTAGGATTAAAGTCTTTTAGGTGGGTTCAGTGAGTTTGCAACCAAGCAAGAATCTGATGTCCTTGTGTCTGAGGGAGAGGGGTAATAGGAAAAGCACTTATCCTGGATTCAATTGTGTTTGAATTAAGGTATTTAGTTGATGTATGTAATTGGGTGACTCTTTGCCCTAGGTTAAGGCACTAGTCCATCCTCTAGAGGTATTTCATTATTGTCAAGCACACAAACATTCAAATGATAAAATATTAAAGCAATTAGTAAAGATTATATAGTTGTATATCATTTAGTGATTCCTTTCAAGAAGTGAATCAAGGGTACACCCATTTGAGCATTGAGGCTCAAAGTGTAGGAGGATCTCTTTTGATCCTTGTTAATTGGCCCTCTTTCTTGTAGACTTTGGAGTGGTGATAGAGTCAAAGTGTTATTTAAGTTATCCATCAAAGTATAAATCTAAAAGTGAAGATCAAAGGGAACTCCCAACAAAATGGTGACTCCACTGGGGAGAACAATAATGAAACAGTATATCTGTTAGGATTTCTAGTTGGGCCACATTGTAAAGTCAAAATCTTTTGTTGACCAGATAGATATAAAGGTTGTTAAGTGTAGTCTTGTTTTCCTATTGTATTCAATTAAAGGATTTCCCATCTAGGTGGGTGGTGAATCAAAAGGTTAAGAACCAGTGCTATAAGCTGTAAATCATGGATAAAAGGAGGAATACTAGGTCCTTTGTCAGAAAGAATCAGAGAACAAAGAAGTACTAGAGGTAGAGCACCACATGTTTCCTCAAGTGAGGAAGGTTCATAGGACAGAGTTTCTAGATCAGATGGTGGTCGCTCTGAGGATAGATTCTATGATACCCCAGAGGCTATATTTTAGGACAAGGGTCCATTTCCTGTAGGTCAAGATGAACAAGCTAGAGAGATGGGTTTGGAGATTGATTTAGATCTTGATGAGGATAATTTCAAAAGAGAACCCATGAGACCTAGGCAAGTGCACTTCCCATATCAAAATCTTTTTGATATGGATGTGTCATTAGGTTCTGATGACATTATGGTAGATCCTGATGATTTAAATGCACTAAGGTTACAGTTGGTAGAGCAGGATGCCATACATAAGGGGTTACAAGAGGAGAGAGAGGCTGAGAAAGTGAATGCTCTAATAGAAAGACAGTCTCTCCTTAGAAAAATTAATGAAATGAAGGAGAGAAACAAGATGCTTGCTTTTGCTCCAAAGACTTTGCAACATGATGTCTTTGGTGATCTTGAAGCTTTGAGGAGTGAGCAAGAGCGCTTATTGCAAGATCATGAATTTGATAAGGAGGGCCATGTGGTTAGACAAGTGCAAATCTATGTTCCTTTGCCTAAAGACAAAGATGGGCATGAGATCACTAGGCCTGTTGTTGCCATTGGTGAGAAAGGAAAGTAGAAGATGGTGGGACATCAAACAAGAAGATCATTAACAATACTGGGGGTCCCACTACCCAATTCAAAGAAGGACACATAAATAGAAAGAAGAAGAAAAGAAGATGAGGACCTTGCAAGAGAATTAGAGAGGGCTAAAATTGAAGCTTCCATTACAGAAAAGAGAAGAAAGATCCAATTCTTGAAGGCTTCATCAGCTAATGCTCTTGGTCCATCTACTACTAAACTAGGTATGCCATCTATGACTACTACTATTCCACTTAGTAATGCTACTAGTTCATTTCCTTCTTCATCTGCTAGGATAGGTGTTGATCCTAGGTAGAAGTCAAATGCACAAGTAGATAGAAATGTGAATGCTAATGTTGATCCTAGGGTTAACACTAGTTCAAGTTTTCAAAGAAGACCTATGCAACTAGAAGGCTATAGGAAAATTAGTTTTGATGGAATTCTTGGTTACCTGAATGCTTTTCCAAATGATATAAGACATAAGGTACCTAAGTTTTTTGGTAATAATGCTATTAGTTGTGAGGAGCATCTTAGGTTATTTGTTGATATGCTTAATGATTATGAGGTAGAGCATGAGGATGTAGTCGTGAAATTATTTGTTCAATCTCTAATGGAGGATGCTAGAGATTGGCTTAAGAGACTTCTTGATAAGTGTATTGATACTTGGGATTCCTTTGAGAGATGTTTTAAAGAGCAGTATGGTGATAGGCTAGTTTCATGTTGAATGAATTCAATACCATAAGGAAAAATCAGAATGAGACTGCGGGTGAATTCAACATGAGGTATGCATAAGTTGTTCCAAGTTATGCGGTTAGATGACAATGTCTATCTAACCACATACTTCAATGCATTTGATGGAAATATGGGATATTTGTTGAGGGACAAGGAACCAAGAACTCTTAGGGATACTTTTAGGATTGTTGTCAACATTGAGAATAATATGAAAATATTAAGGAAATTGGGTGGAAAGAGAGATGATCCAAAGTTGTTTGGGGACAAGAAATACAAAAAGGAAAATGATAAGAATGTTGGAGCTAGGAGGCAAGAAGAAGATAAATTGGATAAGGTGCTCAATGCATTGAAGGATTTGAAGGCACCTGCAAATAGGAACATCAATGCTCCTACCAATGAAAGGCCTCAGTTCAACAACAATTTCAATAAATAGAATAGATTGCAAAACTACCCCTACAACACCCAATGGAAGGATGGAAAGCCTATTGTCCCTACTGCAAGAAATAAAAATGATAGAAGTATCCCTGACCCTCTACAAAAAGCTTCAATAAATGTCATGGAGGACATACCTTGGTGTGTTGCATGCCAGTCCCCTCATTCTACAGAGCATTGTGTGGTTGCACATTCTAGGGCTACAAATCAGGATTGTGGCAATGAGGAGATAGATCAAGAAGAAGATCAAGATGATGTTGGATGCAACATGGCTTCTTCATATCTAGGATATGAAGATGATTCTGATTTTGATGAAGAGGCAGATATAAATGTGAAGAGACATAATCGGGCCCTTTTTCATCAAGAATTTTTTTCTGATAGTGAAGACATTGATAGGAAGACATGTTACATGAACTCTTCTTCTGAGCCAGTAAATTTGAGAAGACCTTCTAGAGAAGAGATGGATAGGATTACTATAGAAATGATTGCCTAGGTGCAAACTAGAGGCATGGTGGCAAGAAATACAAATGAGAAAGCTACATGAATGTTCATAAAGAGTACTAACTCCAGAGAGACTAATGAGAACAAATCAAAAGTTGATCACATGGTAAAATTTAAGAATGTAAAAGGTAAGAATTGTGAGCCTATGGGAGTTGGAATTGAAAAGATTTCTAGTGAGATTGAGAGGCTAGTTAACACAATGGCTAAGATTGAAAAAATGAGGGTGGCCACTACACCTAATATATTAGATAAACAAAAGGATAATAAGGTGGTGTAGATTGAGATTCCTTCTTTTGCTCCTTTTGATATGTTATCTATATTGTCCGAAATTACAGTTAAGATTCCATTTTCAGAATTGTTGAGGATCCCTGAACACAAAGATAGAGCTATTGCATGGGTAGATAATGTTCATAACAATGATGTTGCATGCAATGGATCTCAAGATAAAGCTTTGAAAGGTGTTGCTGCTCATAGAATTGTGTCTCAAATTCCTCCTATATATTTGGACACTTCTGTCAATGCAAACCTTGAAAATATTGATCCATTCTTTTTAAGTGTTCTTGTGAATGGAATGAAGTTGAGGAATTGTATGATTGATAGTGGTGCCTCTAATACTATCATGCCTTTCAAAATCATGGAGAAGTTGGGCCTTAAAGTTGATACAGTGCAAGGCAGATGTTGTGCAATGGATCAGAGGGAGGTACCAGTTATTGGGACTATCAATGTAATGCCATATAGGCTGCCAGCATATCTAGAGAAAGAATTGACAATGAGTGTTTTGGTAGTGGACAGCCCTCCTCATTATGGGATGCTGCTATCTAGAAGATGGAGTGCTACCATAGGTGGAAGTTTACAGTGTGATCTAGCCTATGCCACTTTCAAGATTGATGATCAGTTTGTCAAGATTGAAGGAGAGCCAAGAGTATGCCACATGATTGAGAGAAATATTGATAATGACATTACATGTTTTGTGGATACTGATATTAATGCTTTTAGGATAGAGATCCTTGTATTTGAAAATGAGCCTACTTTGTCACCTATCTCTGTTGAGGTAAGTGCTATTTCTATGAAGGGTGATTTGTGGGTAATGTACTTTGATGGTGCAAATTGCAAGGATGGAGCAGGAGTAGGTATCTTACTTATTTCTCCTGATGGAAACACCTACATGTTTTCTTTCACATTGAATTTCTTTTGTACCAACAATATAGAAGAATATGAGGCTTTGTTGTTAGGACTGAGGTTGGCACATAAACATGGTATTAAGTGCTTAAGTGTTGTTGGTGATTCTGAGTTGGTGGTGTCCCAAGTCAGGTCAATATATGCTTCCAAGAATAAAAGGCTTAAACAATATAGGAATGTAGTTTGGGATTTGATTGAACATTTTGATGCCTTCAATATTGTGTGGAAGGATAGGAGTAATAATAAGATGGATGACTTGTTAGCCAATATTGCAATCAATCCCAATGATATTACATTTTCTGGTATTTCTAAAGTTGAAATTCAGGCTAGGCCTAGCATATAGACAATATTGAAAATTGGCAATTTTTTGATGATGATAATGATATCTTGAAGTTTATGAGTTGTGAAGATTAGTATCATGGTCAGGAATTTGATTGTTCAACCTTGGTTGAGTCAGTAGAAGGAAAAGAGGTTGTCTTTGGCAATGAGGTCATTCAACTTAGAACTAACAAGGTGCCTAAGGGACTTGTTGTTTTGGAGACTGTCTTTGATAACCAAGATAGAGTTCAGAAGAATATCAAAAGAGAAGATCATGCTGATCTAGAAGAGATAAACCTTGGAACACATGAGGCACCCAAAAGGGTATACATTGGTAAAGATATATCTCAAAAGGTAAAGAAATCTTTGATTGAATTATTGAGAAAATTTAGGCATTTTTTTGCATGGTCATATGATGACCTTAAGGTTTATAGAGAAGATTTGTTTCAGCATATTATTCCTTTGAAAGAAGATGCTAAACCTTTCCAACAAAAATAAAGGCCTATTAATCCCACTTTTGCACCCAAGATGCAAGAAGAGTTAATGAAATTGAGAGATGCTGGCATTATCAAGCCTATAAGGCACTCTTCTTGGGTGTCAAACCTTCTTCCCAGGAGAAAGAAGAATGGTGACATCAGGCTTTGTGTAGACTTTAGGAATTTTAACATCAGCTCATTAAAAGATAATTATTGTCTGCCCAATATGGAAGCTATGTTGCAGAGAGTAACCAGATCAAAATTGATGTCTATGATGGATGGTTTCTCTAGTTACAATTAGGTAATTGTCAAGGAATTAGAGCAATTCAAGACATCTTTCACAACACCTTGGGGGACATATGTTTATGTGAGAATGCCTTTTGGCCTCACAAATGTGGGTGCTACTTTTCAGAGGGTAATGGATGTTTCCTTCTCAAATTTTATAAATGATTTCCTTGTTGTATATCAAGATGATTTAACTACCTATTCCAAGAAGGAAGAAGATCACTATATTCATTTAGAAAAAAATATTTGTGAGGGCCTTGGAGTTTGGCATTTCATTGAACCCATGGAAATGTTCTTTTGGTGTCATTGAAGGTAAGTTGCTTGGCCATTTAGTTGGCAAGCAAGGAGTAAGAATTGACCCTGAAAGGGTAGCAGCTATTGAAAAAATTCAGAGGCCAAAGAATGTTAAGGGGATTCAGTCCTTCTTTGGTCAGGTCACTTTCTTAAGGAGGTTTGTGACAAATTTTGCAGAGGTTACTAGACCTATTTCTAAGATGTTGAAGAAGGGATCTGCAATCAATTGGGAGGGTGAGCCTGATGAGGCTTTCAAAAATATCAAGCAGGCTATCAAAGATGCACCAGTGCTTAAGGCACTAGATTATAATGTTCCAATGCATATCTTTTCCTTTGCATCTTTTCACACTATTGCTGCAGTTTTGTTACAAAAGAATAAGGATGGTTTTGAGCAGCCTATTGCATTTTTCAGTAAATCTTTGCAGGCTGCAGAATTGAAGTATGACATAAATGAAAAACAAGCATATGCACTTGTGAAGGCAATCAAGGCTTTTAGGTGTTACTTGATGGGGGGAGTTGTGATTGCTTTTGTGCCAAGTGCAGCTGTGAAGGATATTTTCTCACAGCAAGAGGTGTCTGGAAGAAGATGCAAATGGACCAATAAGATCCAAGAATTCAATGTTGATGTCCAGATTACTATATTGGTTAGAGGACAAGGATTGGCAAAACTGATGGCTCAATCTAATCTTGATGCAAATCAGGTAAATCATTCTGAAATTGATTATACATGTGATATGGATGATTGTATTTGGTATCAAGATATCATCTATTACTTGAGAAATATGAGATGTCTAGTAGAAATGAATGATAATCAGAAGAGGACATTGAAATTATAGGCCATCAAGTATGTAATTATGAAATGTAAATTGTATAGAAAGAATTTGGATTGCATACTTTTGAAATGTGTAGATGAAGATCAGGCTAACAAGTTGTTGAAGGAAATGCATGAGGGAGTTTTTGGTGGACATTATATGGGTAAAACAACTACTCATAAAATCTTGAGAGAAGGATTTTGGTGGCCCACAATCGTCAAGGATGCAAAACAATTGGTGAGGAGGTGTGATTCTTGTCAAAGGTTCTTTGGTAAGCTTAAATTTTCAGGTAATTTGCCATTAAAACCAGTAGAAGTTTAGGCTCCTTTCCAACAATGGGGATTTGATTTCATAGGGGAGATACCAAACAAGTCAAGTGGAGGACACTTGTGGATCTTAGTTGCCACTAATTACTTTACAAAATGGGTAGAGGCTATACCTACAAGAAATGCAACTAGTAAGGTGGTAATTGATTTTTTGATGAATAATATTGTTACAATGTTTGGTTGCTCTGAGAGGATAGTTAGTGATAATGCAATATGCTTCAGGTCTGTTGAATATAAGAACTTGTGCAAAGGTTTAGGAATTCAGATTTCTAGTTCCTCACCTTATCATCCATAAGGAAATGGACAAGAAGAATCTACTAATAAGAGTTTGATTAAAATCCTAAGGAGGATTCTTGAAAAGAATAAGGGAGCATGGAATTCAAAGCTGCCATTAGCTCTATGGGCTAATAGGGTTACTGTGAAGAGGGCAATTGGTTGTGCACCATTTGACCTAGTATATGGAATACATGCAAGAATGCCTCAGAATAACTTATTAGAAATGTATAAATTTTTTTAGTTATATGATGATGACATAGATGATGAGATGCAGTTAAGGATTGAGGACCTCATTAGGTTGGATGAGACTAGAAGAGAGTCAGTTGCAAAGAATGCCAAATTGCAGTTGCAGGTTAAGAATTTGTATGATAAGAAAATTGTTGATAGGATGTTTGAGCTTGGTGATTTGGTGTTAGTTTGGAATGCTAGACTAGAGGATAAGGGAAAGCATGGTAAATTTGATCCCATCTGGTTAGGGCCATATCTAATTCATGAGAAATGGGGCCAAGATTCATACATTGTCAAGGAGTTAAATGGTGATATTTAGGAATTGCCAGTTCATGGACAATTCTTGAAGAAATACTTCAATTGAAGGTATTATGTTTCCATGAACAGTAGTTAGGTTTGTATATATTCTAAATTCTGTAAATAGCTACTTGCCCCTACATTGTTTTGTCCTAGTCTGTGAGTTTTTGGTCCTGTTGCCTGTTCTGCCTTGCTTGTTCCCTGTTGTCTGCAAATTTTAAATGTGGGATGGTCTTCTTTAAACCAGTGATTCTAAGTCCTTTCTATGCCTATAGGAGGCATACATCCCCAAATAGAGCCACTATTAACATGTGCAAAAAATTTCATGGCTTCATTGTCTTTCCCCTGGTCTCTGTGTCATTTTCATGTCTCCGGCTAAGCCCTAAGCATAATTTTAAAAAATCTAGCTGTTACATTTTAAACCCTTTGTTTTAACCTTGGCCTTGTTATAATTTCATGTTACTTTATCAAGTCACTTAAAAGTCCTAATTTGCATGTGCACATTTCTTTCTTGGCTTGTCGCTTATTCGTGTGTTGCTTGTTGGTCATTTCTTAACTTTTTGTGAACTAGCGATTACCTGAAGTCACGTATTCTCATGTTCCTAGCGGCTTATCTCTTAACTATTTGTGACTTGGCGTGGTAGTTTCCTTTTCTTTGGTTGCATGTTTGTGTAGTTTTCTAGGCCCAATTTTCTTACAACATCTCCATCCGATGGTCAGCATAAGTTCTTAAGGGATGTGTCAGAGGCTTGAGATCTTGCATTAATAGTTGATCCTTCCTGATGACATAGCTTTTATTTTCAAGTGGGTCCACTTGTCGGGTATTCTGATTTGGAGGAATTTTATTGGTCCACATGTTATGATTTAGAATGTTGTTAGTGGGACTGGTCTTGGTGTTCAGGCAGTTTAAAGTCTGATTTAATCTTGTGGTTATCGTTATATCGTTGATGAAACATGCTCGACCTGTAGTGTGGCAGTATAGCGAAAACCGTTGATTCTCATAAGGAAGGTAGGTGGGTCTATTGACATGTATGCATAGTTGGCACTATTTGATTCATCCATGTATTTGCATGGTGACTTGTTGTCAGTGGGACCTGAGCTTTTGGTGTGTCAGAGGGTCCTCGTCTGGTCAAAGGATCGATAGTGGGTGTGTCTTCGTAAGGGATGTGTTAGATGTATGAGATTTGGAGACGGTCATTGATTTTGTTGAGTGACATAGCCTTTTCTTTCGGTGGGTCCTTTGTCAGTGATGACTGAGTGATTGTGGCAAATGATGCAGTGACATGTGGCAGTTTGTAGGCGGGCCCAGGTGGGGTCTGGCAGTCTTGATAAAGTTTTAGCGGCTAATAAATTTTAATGATTTTCGCTCATTCATGAAATGATACAGTGGTTCTCTAAATGTTTTAGTAGTTCAGTGAACAAGCATTCATGGAATCACTAAACTTTCTAGTAGATAGATAAAATGTTTCACGAACTGCCAAAAACCTCTTGTCGCCACTTCACCAAATGTGGGACCGGAGTTAGTTGTTTTCTTCTTGTTGCCAGTTCGTAGAGTTAAAAGGCAGGTTAAGATTTCACCTTGCGAATAGGAAATGCCCTGTCACCTAATTGCTAAATGTAAATGAGGATTCCTTGTAAGGTTAAAATCATAAAAGATCGTGAAAGAGAGAAATCAGATGGTCATGACTTAAAGCTGGTTTAGATTTGAACGTTGACCACTGATCTTCTACAAACACCATGGAAATGACCGTTATTATTCAAATTCAAATTTTTGAAGGGTTTCTAGTGATAGGAAGGACTAGAATTCAATACAGAGGTGACTGGAGCTAGTGGGAAATGACTTGTTTGCTGTTGCAGTGTGGTCCAGGGTGTGTCGTGTTAATTTGCAGGGTCTGTATTGTGTGGTTTATGCTCGAGGCATATTGCAGGGTTGACATTTTGAGCATTTTTGTGGTTCTCAGTACCTTCACAAAGAATTTATCATGATTGAGGATCACTCTAGGATCTTTCTTTCTCCTGGTTTCCTGGGTTTCTTCCCCTATAATTAACTTTGTGACCATTTCCAATGGGTTTGGTGGTTGAAACCCTAACCCTAAGTTGTCTATAGCTTGTTGCATTCTCTTTGAGTCATTCCAAGATGACTAGGGAGTATAAGTTGCAAAATTTTGATTTTGTGTGGGTTCCAAAACTTTCCTTGGTCCCAGACTAGTTGTTGATAGTGTTTTATTGATAGAAGAGCTGGATTTTGTATCTTTTCCTATCCTTGTGTTGTTCTGATTGTGTATTGATTCTGAATATATTAATGAGAATGCTATTGAGTTCCAATCTTGCATTTGTGTATGTCTTCTTATTTTGGTTCTAAACTCATATATGTTAGTGTCAAAAAGTGTATTAGTATATGGTAAACAAAGAGTATTGTGAAGTCATCTCTAAGTTCCTAACAAAGTTAGGATTAAAGTCTTTTAGGTGGATTTAGTGAGTTTGCAACCAAGTAGGAATCTGATGTCCTTGTGTCTGAGGGAGAGGGTTAATAGGCAAAGTACTTATCCTGGATTCAATTGGGTGACTCTTTGCCCTCAGTTAAGGCATTGGTCCATCTACTAGAGGCATTTCATTGTCATCAACCACACATAAACATTCAAATGATAAAATCTTAAAGTAGTTAGTGTTATACACTGAGTTTGCACCTTTGTTTCAAGCTATCTTGGTCTTGATAACTTAGTATAACATGGAAATCATCTCAAGGTTGTGTGACCTTTTCTAACCAAGATGAAACCTCTAGGTTCTAGGCTGGTTCCTCTTGGATTATCACCTTAGTTTTCTCTTAACAAGAAAGTAAATCTTTTGAAGGAAAGGGTTAGAAGGAGTGCATGAAAGGGAAATGATAGGAAAGCAAACTACCTACTAGGTGATGCACCAAAATTAGGGTTTGGATCTCAGTATAGAAGAATGAGACCAATGGAGGAATTAGGTCTAATAAGTTATAGACACTAGATAGGCTTGCATAAGTGTTTCATAAGTGGGTCTGAATAGAAGAATCAACCTATGACTCTGAAATAAACATCCTTTTCTACAACTGGGTGTAGGAATGAGACAAGACTGCTAGGGGCTGTAGTATACCCACAAAACATCTAAATTAGATCAGACACAGTAACACACAAAATCATAGAAAGTGAGAGGGACTAGGAACCCCAATTTCCATTGAAAACATGTATAAACCTTAATCCAATAAGAGACAAACTCAGACAAGGAAGCATAGGGACATGAAGAATTGTCATAAAAATACTTCTGCAATGTTTGAATTCATCAATGGTAATTACAGAATGTGGGAAGCCAAGGGGACAGGAAGAAATGCCATGGATAGCTTCCCAAGAAAGAGTCTTTCTTTTTTACAAAATGTGAATTCTGAGCTCTACAAGCTCCCAAAAACAATATATACATCCTCAACGACACGCAGGTAGGAGTAAAAAATTCTAACTAGGGTTACAGGTTTTACAATAAAATAATCAACCCTAGGGTACTGAGAAGACTAATCATAAATAAAACTCTATAGTATCATAGCCGATTAGATATTCATCCTTGCATGCCCATCCCTGTACTACAATCAACCTAAAAAACAACCTAGATTCATCATCCTTACTACCCCAAAGCCACACCATGAATGCTAACTGGTATGCTGTTGGGATAAAGAATTGACCCCTGATGGTTGCCCAGACTTTTTCATCAATTTCCCAACCTGCACATGTCCTGCAACATCAATTCTCAACTACCAACCACCTGCAATATTCACCTTGGAAGAAAGCTCGCGAAAAATAGTCACACTTCCTTGAAATAACACCGGTTGGATGATCACATGAGCTCAAAAGCCATCATGCGATCATGGGACAAGCCTTTTAGAATCTATCTCCACTCCGCACATGGCCTATAGACAAACACTGGCAAAAACCCCAGGCTCGAGATCGCACTGCCTTTGAAAAATTTTTGGTCGCATGATCACATGCTGTTAGAAGGCTACATGTGATCATGCGACAAGCCCTTTTTTATGTTAACTGCAACCTTCAATAGACCGCTTGACGACCCGTCACATGATCACATGGCCGCAAGAGACTACATGTGATCATGCGACAAGCCCTTGAGATGTTAACTACAAACTTAACTCTAGGTTCTTCCTCGGGCTCATTTTCCTTTAGTTGCCAAGTCGCCTGAACTTTTCTCTAACCCTAGCTACATTCAGTGACCACGTGAAATCTCTTAACCATGCAACCACACATCTGATAAAAAAGGGGAAGCTCTGCTATCACATTTGTGATCATGCAAACAAGGAAACACTTTATCGGACACTGCCAAGTTATGGGACAAAAAAAAAATGACCTCCCTTAAAGCTTTTACCATTTAAAATTTGGCCCCACTAACAACCGCATCATCATGGCTAGCTCGACAAATGAGAAACAAGCACATTAGCATGACATGGCACATGTACCCACTTTGCTAACTGCATTAGATGGTTGTCGCATGATCGCATTGGGTTGGAAGATCCCATGCGAACATGCGACCACCATCGGATCTCCCACACATTGCACCCCTACAGATTCTCTAGACCCATGACCCATTGAGATTCTAATCAGGTGGTTGTCGCATGATCTCATGGGCTCAAAAGATTCTATGAGATTATGTGACAGCTGATGGATCTTCACGGCACTAGCAATGACATGAGCAACTAGGACCCACTTGGTTAGAGTTACGCGCTTAGGGTCAAAAACACAGAGGGTTTTCAAACTAGAGGTCGAAAACATAGAGAGTTTTCAAACATTGAACACTTAAGAAAAATGTCGACACTGAAGAAGTGCAAAGTGTGGAAGGCTAAAAACAACTAAGGTTTTCTCTTGAAGGTCAAAAACATAGAGGGTTTTTGACACTGAACATTTTTTGGAACCCCTGCGACTCGAGTATTTCCTGCAAGCACTTAAACTTGAATATCTCTATGAGTTTTGCGAATTAAGTGATGCGATCTGAACTAGGGCAAGGTGACACATCAAAGGACATGGGGTTCAGAGTGCAAAGCATAAAAACCTATGGATCAACTTTGCAAGAAAAACAAGATGCAGCAGGAAATAGACATTTCCATAGGCCAGAATTGAAAGATGGGAAATTTTGGGTAACATTTTGGTGACTTTTGTGGGATGTCAGCCTACTAGACATTAGACTAGTTGCCCTAAAGTGATCCATTGGGCATGGGGTCATCTTAGGAACATAAAAACTTCAACAAGGAGATTAAAACTATGCTCAAGCACTTCTTGGAAAACATGAAAACTAATCTAGAAAGCAGGGAAGCTAACCTAGTCTAAACTAACTAGTTCATAGCATTGGTCAAACAAAACCATTTACTATTTGTGAGAAATAAATTCCCATGCTTCTCAGCTTACAATAATCCACATGCCTCTGGAAAGCTATTACAAGATGAACATAGAAGATATACAGGGTCACTTGATTGACAAGGATTTGATTGATATAGATTTTACTCACTTGGTCAAGCTGATTGTAAGCATCACTATTCTGAGGAGGATCAATAAGAAGCAATAGGGCTTTACTTACTTGGTCACTTGGGGTAGCAAGCTAATTTGGTTTATTTTCAGCCTCAGCTTTTGGTGGAAAACCACATTGGGATGCTGGCATAATTTGTACTCCTTTGATAACCTCCATCCTAGCCAAATACCTGATAGGGCAACCATGAGAGATGCTAGACCTAGAGCTTTCCTTGATAAACTTAGGCTCTTGAGAGATTATTTCAGTCTGATTGACCTCCTCATCATGCTGGCTGGAAATGACTATCTCCTATAGATTGTAGGTGTTCTTTGGAAGTGTGGACTTGTCATCAAGATGCAAGCAAAAGTACTCCATTTTGTCCTAGAATTGATCTTCCTCTTCTTCTTCCAGATTCTCTTGTAGTAGAAGTATACTATTATCAGCACCACTATCATGATTTGCTGAGACCTCATTTGTCTTTACTTGTGCAGAGAGAGCCACCTTTAGATCAGCAATCTTCTGCTCCATGCTCTCCTTTTCTTCTTCAAGTTGAGCACATTTCTCAACCTGCATCTGATAGCTTCTTTTATATGTTTCAGTTGTAGAAGCTAGGAATCGAATATTTTGTTTGAGATCTTGCAGCTCTCTCTCATGAAACTCCTCATGAGCTCTCAACTCCTATTCTTTCTCAAGATAAAATTCAATGCCCCTATCAAACATGGCCTCCATTAAAATTTTTTGGTCTTGAACCACCCTTTCACAGTTATTCTTATGAACTTCCAACTCCTCATAAGCAACCTTTTGAGCTGCCAATGCCTCTTGAAAATCCTTTTCTTTTTTAGTCATAGCAGCACTAATATCATCACTTCCATAGTCAGAGGGCTCAACTAATGAATTTTGCACTACCTCATCTTGCTCAACATAGAAGGGCATCTCCTCAAATAGATCAACTGGGCTCTCACCTTCTTTACTTCCTTTCTTATCCTGATCTGATTTCTCTAATCCATCTTGGGGATGTGCTTGAGAGGCTACTGTCTCTTGTTGTAACACTTCTAACCTTTCTCCATCAGGAAGCTCATATTTCAAGAGAACAAGTGGAAGATCCATAGCCTCCTTCCCAAAAAATGGGTTCAGGAGACTACCAGTTTCTTTGATGCTTTGTGTTGGGACTATCTTCTTAGTTGGATTATAGGGATGGAAAGGTCTCTTCACCAAATTCTTCTTCTTGTTTTGATATTCTCCTTGACATGGTGGTCTACTTTGCTGGTAGGATTATCCCAAAGCTTGGTACTACTGACTGGAACCTTGACTCTGATTTTGATAAAGAAATGCAACCTCTTGATCCTACTCATCTATAGTGATCAACTCTTTGGTTAGAGCCTACAATAGACTCATCATCTCTTGGTTTGTTGCTTGTTGATCACTTTTCACTTTGTGTAGCTCTTGAGGAAGGTCATTTATGGATTCCCCATACCTAGTGCTAGCCTAAGGCTCTATTAATGTAGGCATGGGACTAAATGAAGGCATCTGTGGAGGTATAGTGGGCCGAAGATTGGGAGAGATAGGCATGGGTGGCCTTGGGGTTATCATACCAGCCTAAATTAAGCAATTTTCTACCTTCATAGCTAAATCAAATACTTGAGGTAATGAAGTACCTCCTAAAGATTGAATCATGATAGATATATCACTAGTTAGGCTTCTCAAAAAATAAAGGAAAGCATAATCTGCTGAAGGCCTTATATTCATTGGAATCCTATTCCATGTCTTGAGAAATCTACCATTAAAATCTATCATCAGCTCTCAAGGATCTCTCTTTATGACTTGGAGCTGCTCTACTAGAGACAAAGAATCTAAATCATCCTTAAAGTGTTTGCTGAGGAGGTCTCCAAGTCTATCCCATGAAGTAATGGAGCCAACTACTAGATTTCTAAACCATTCCAGGGCCTTACCCTTAAAGGAGGCAGCCAACAACTTGGTGGCAGCACCTTCCTCTGTGATATTGTGTATACTACAGATAGTGGCCACATCTCTAATGTGTTTAAGGGCTGTAGTCTATCCTTCACCTGGGAAATCAGGTATACTTTTTAGTGCTGCCAAGGGCACATCATGGTGTTTGGAAAAATTTAATGGACTACCCTAATTAAAGGGTGCAAATGCAAATTGTCTTGCCATTAGAAGGGTCTATTTTCTTCATAAGCTCTATCAGAAATTGGGTCACTAATCTTCATAACACCAATGGAGTCACTAGATATACTTGAATACTAACCTCTCTAAGGTCTGCATTATGCCATCAGTATATCAAAGATAGCATAACTTGAACATGAATTTGAACTTTGGTCCCACCGGGAGTGCCAAAATTGTTATACACTAAATTTGTGCCTTTGTTTCAAGCTCTTTTGGTCTTGATAACTTAGTATAACATGGGAATCATCTCAAGGTTGTTGGAGCTTTTCTAACCGAGATGAAACCTCCAGGTTATAGGTTGGTTCCTCTTGGATTATCACCATAGTTTTCTCTTAACAAGAAAGTAAATCTTTTGAGGGAAAGGGTTAGAAGGAGTGCATGAAAGGGAAATGATAGGAAAGCAAACTACCTACTAGGTGATACACCGAAATTAGGGTTTGGATCTCAATATAGAAGAATGAGACCAATGGAGGAATCGGGTCTAATAAGTCATAGCTCACTAGATAGGCTTGCATAAGTGTTTCATAAGTGGGTCTGAACAAAAGACTTAACCTATGACCTGGAAATAAACATCCTTTTCTACAATTGGGTGTAGGAATGAGACAAGACTGCTAGGGGCTATAGTATACCCACAAAACATCTAAATTAGATTAGACATAGTAACACACAAAATCACAAAAAGTGAGAGGGACTAGGAACCCCAATTTCCATTGAAAACATGCATAAACCTTAATCCAATAAGAGACAAACTCAGTCAAGGAAGCATAGGGACATGAAGAATTGTCACAAAAATACTTCTGCAATGTTTGAATTCATCAATGGGAATTACAGAATGTGAGAAACCAGGGGGGAAGGAAGAAATGCCATGGATATCTTCCCAAGAAAGAGTCTTTATTTTTTTTTAAATGTGAATTCTAAGCTCTATAAGCTCCCAAAAACAATATATACATCCTCAACTGCACACAGGTAGGAGTCAAAAATTCTAACTAGGGTTACAGGTTTTACAATAAAATAATCAACCCTAGGGTACTGAGAAGACTGATCATAAATAAAACTCTGTAGTATCATAGTCGATCAGATATTCATCCTTGCATACCCATCCCTATACTATAATCAACCTACAAAACAACCTAGATTCATCATCCATACTACCCCAAAGCTACGCCATGAATGCTAACTGGTACCTTGCTAGGACAAAGAATTGACCCCTGATGGCCGCCCAAACTTCTTCATCAATTTACCAACCTACACATGTCCTGCAACATCAATTCTTAGCTACCCGCCACCTACAACATTCACCTTGGAAGAAAGCCCACAAAAAATAGTCACATTGCCTTGAAATAACACTAATCGCATGATCGCATGAGCTCAAAAGCCTTCATGCGATCATGTGACAAGCCTTTTAGAATCTATCTCCACTCCACACATGGCCTATAGACAAACACTGGTCACATGATCACATGCGCTTAGAAGGCCGGATGTGATTATATGACAAGCCCTTTTTTATGTTAACTGTAACCTGCCACGGACTGCTTGATGACCCATCACATGATTGCATGGCTGCAAGAGACTACATGTGATCATGCGACAAGCCCTTGAGATGTTAACTACAAACTTAACTCTAGGTTCTTCCACGGGCTCATTTTCCTTTAGTCACCAAGTCGCCTAAACTTTTCTCTAACCCTGGCTACATTCAACAACCACGTGAAATCTCTTAACCACACAATCACACATGTGCTAAAAAAGGGGAAGCTCCGCTATCACATCCGCGATCATGTGAACAAGGAAACACTTTATCGGAGACCACCAAGTTAGAGGACAAAAAAAAAAATGACCTCCCTTAAAGCTTTTACCATTTAAAATTTGGCCCCACTGACAACCACATCATCATCACTAGCTTGGCAAATGAGAAACAAGCACATCATCATGACATGGCACACATACCCACTCTACTAAATACATCAGATGATTTTTGCATGATCGCATGGGGTCAGAAGAACCCATGAGAACATGTGACCACCGTCGAATCTCCCGCACATTTCACCCCTGCAGATTCTCTGGACCCATGACCCACTGAGATTCTAATCGGGAAGTTGTCGCATGATCTCATGGGCTCAAAAGATTCCATGAGATTATGTGAAAGTCATCAAATCTTCATCACACTAGCAATGAGATGAGGAACTGGGACCCACTTGTTTGGAGTTGCGGGCTTACTATCAAAAACACAGAGGGTTTTCAAACTAGAGGTCAAAAATACAGAGAGTTTTTGACACTGAACACTTAAGAAAAATGCTGATGCTGAAGAAGTGTGAAGCGCAAAAGGTTGAAAACAACCGAGGTTTTCTCTTGAAGGTCAAAAACACAAAGGTTTTTTGACACTGAACATTTTTTGGAACCCTTGCGACTTGAGTATTTCCTGCAAGCACTTAAACTTGAATATCTCTGTGAGTTTTGTGAATTAAGTGATGCGATCTTAACTGGGGCAAGGTGACACATCAAAGGATATGGGGTTTAGAGCACAAAGCATAAAAACCTATGGATCAACTTCACAAGAAAAACAAGATGCATCAGGAACTAGACATTTGCTTAGGCCAAAATTGAAAGATGAGAAATTTTGGGTAACTGTTAGTAAAGAGTATATAGTTGTTTATCATTTAGTGATTCCTTTCAAGAAGTGAATCAAGGGTACACCCACCTGAGCATTGAGGCTCAAAGTGTAGGAGGATCTCTTTTTATCCATGTTAATTGGCCCTCTTTCTTGTAGACTTTGGAGTGGTGATAGAGTAAAAGTGTTATTTAAGTTATCCATCAAAGTATAAATCTACAAGTGAAGATCAAAGGGAAATCCCAACAGGATATATGATAGGTTGATATCAAATTATATGTCCCTATTTGATCTAATAGCATTAATATAACAATCAGAGCACCGACCAATCAAATAGGGACATGAGGTGCTCAAACAGTGAGCTCATAAAATAATCTATTTAGTCTTAATAAAATCTTATAAAATAACATATATTATGTGAAGTGTTTGATCTCTCTTTCTTTATTTTGTTATCTGTATTCACTATGTGGTACTCCCCATTTATGGTCATTTCATGAGGAAATGTCTTGATGGCTTGCAGACTGCAAGCCAAGGCATCAGACATCATTTATGAGCTCACTGTTTGAGCACCAACAAATCAAATACAGACATGAAGTGATCAAATAGTGACCTCATAAACAATGCATGATAAGGTAGGTGTAGGTAGTTATCTCTTTTATAATGATGGAGGAGTGAAATTTAATGATCAATGAGGTTGTTGCTATTAGATCATACATGAGTACGCTTACTATTTTGAATTTGAGCTCAGACATCATGCAATGTTATTTTTATCATTGAATGCATGTTTTTTTTGTGCAACATATATTCTTTTATACACTATTTATTTCATTGAGACCATGAGCTTAGCATTTGTAATTGTTGGTGTAATTAAGTATTTACTAATTACACTTTACTTAAGTTTACTTAGGATAATGCAGTTGCATATTAGTTGTCTTTGAGACACTTAGGAGTTTTCATTTCTTTTTAGCACATGGTTAGGAGAATCTCCACTTTAGGTGTGATAGTTGTCATCACATACCTCTTTGTGTGTGAGATCCAACTTTAGTGCTCTTATCACATTATCATCCTCTCATTGCTACACATGTTTCTCATACTTTCATGTACAATGGATGATGATCCACCTTTGGTGGACATGTGATTCCACTTTTTGTGGGTGATATCTTATCATCTCCTTATCATGTAGTCTTATTGCATTGCCTATATATTTAGGCACTTCTACTTTGTATTCAATTCAATTGGCTATAATCAATTATTTGATCATTTTTCCTATCTCTCTTGTGCTATCTCTTGAGCTTCTAGATCTTGGCATTTATTCTTTTCCTTAGGCAAATTCATATAGTAATGTTTTCTTTTTTACTGAATCAATAATACCATGTTGTTGAGGCTTTAGATGCATTCAATCACCATTTTCATTCTATTTTTATAGCAAAAATATGACAAACAGAGCCCCATCCAATCAAATAGGACATCAATAAGACATTTAATGCATTATTACTTCATCATGATGATAAAAATTTCATTGGCTCAAAGAACATAGAAATTCAAAATAGTAGGATATCTTAATCTTTATGAGCTCAAATTCAATATAGTAAGTGTATTATTTTATTACTGATGTCCCTATTTAATGTCCCTATTTGATCTAATAGCATCAATATAACAAACAGAGAATCGACCAATCAAATAGGGACATGAGGTGTTCAAACATTGAGCTCATAAAACAATATATTTAGTCTTAATAAAATCGTATAAAATAACATATATTGTGTGAAGTGTTTGATCTCTCTTTATTTGTTTTTTTGTTGATATTCACTATGTGGTACTCCTCGTTTATGATCATTTCATGAGGAAATGTCTTGATGGCTTGTGGGCTGCAAGCTAGGGCATCATGCATTATTTATGAATTCACTGTTTGAGCACCGACCAATCAAATAGGGACATGAGTTGCTCAAACAATGAGCTCATAAACAATGCATGATGCCGTAGTTGTAGGTAGTTATCTCTTCTATGATGATGGAGGAGTGAAAGGTAATGATCAATGAGGTTGCTTATATTAGATCATACATTAATACACTTACTATTTTGAATTTGAGCTCGGGCATCATGCAATGTTATTGTTGTCATTGCATGCTTGCTGTTATTGTGCACCATATATTGTTTTATACACATAGAACAATAAGTTTGGGGACTTAGACTTATGTTCAATCCTTAGTAATGGTTTGGGGAACTAATTACTAGATGAGTGACTACAGTACCCTAGTTTTCATTATTAGATGATCTTGTTTAATTTGTGTTCATTTCATGCAAAGATACATGTAAAGGAGAATCAATTTTTGCATCTAAAGATTACATGTATATATATGAAAAGAAATGTTTATATACTATACAAGTAAAATAACTTTCAGAAGAAAATGCAAGAGTACACGCATACATAAGAGGATGAACATAAATAATAAGGGTGCCAGACATTGCCTGAAGTGATGAATTTTTTACCCGGGTATGAATCTAGTGTACCCCTATGTGATCCAAAACCTACAAAGAAAAGAGAAATGGGGGTTAGATAAAAAAATATCTAAGTAATGAATGGTATTCTATTACTGATCCTCATCTATAATTATGCATGTGCATAGTCAAGCCATACACTTTTGAAAGAAAAACCAAGCTCGCAGTCTCAATGAAATAAATAGTATATAAAACAATATATGGTGCACAAAAGTAGCAAGCATGCAATGACAACAATAACATTGCATTATGTCTGAGATCAAAATCAAAATAGTAAGTATATTAATGTATGATCTAATAGCAGCAACCTCATTGATCATTACCTTTCACTCCTCCATCATTATAGAAGAGATAACTACCTACAACTATATTTCATAATTCCTCCTTTGAAGTATATATATATCAAGTATAATTATGATTTTACATCATGTATTTAGTCTTAATAAAATATTATAAAAAAACATAAAACTA
Organism: Chamaecyparis obtusa; assembly: GCA_027943335.1. Lineage (NCBI taxonomy): Eukaryota > Viridiplantae > Streptophyta > Pinopsida > Cupressales > Cupressaceae > Chamaecyparis > Chamaecyparis obtusa. Next base: position 225,204 of record BSBK01005550.1, on the reverse strand, counting down.
ACCCAAAATACTTTGTCCTAATAAAATCTTAATAAAACAATATATTTAGTCTTAATAAAATAATACACTTACTATTTTGAATTTGATCTCAAGCATCATGCATTGTTTATGAGCTCACTGTTTGATTACCAGCCAATCAAATAGGGACATGAGGTGGTCAAACAGTGAGCTCATAAACAATGCATGATGCCCTAGCTTGTAGCCCACAAGCCATCAAGACATTTTCTAATGAAATGATTATAAATGGGGAGTACCACATAGTGAATATCAACAACAAAACAAATAAAAAGAGATCAAACACTTCACATAATGCCTTGAAGGTAATAGAAATGATGCCCTAGCTCTCAAAGCTCATGGGTCATCAAGCATTCCAAATGAAAAGATGTAAAGAATGCTAGTATTAAACAGTGAGCTCATCAACAATGCATGATGCCCTAGCTTGCAGCCTATGATCCATCAAGATATTTCCTCATGAAATGATCATAAACGAGGAGTACCACACAGTGAATATCAACACCAAAACAAATAATGAGATCAAACACTTCACACAATATATGTTGTTTTATAAGATTTTATTAAGACTAAATATATTATTTTATGAGCTCAATGTTTGAGCACCTCATGTCCCTATTTGATTGGTCGGTGCTATGTTTGTTATATTGATGCTATCAGATAAAATAGGGACATCAGTAATAAAATAATACAATTACTATTTTGAATTTGAGCTCATAAAGATTAAGATATCCCTATTTTATTACTAATGTCCCTATTTACATATTTTCATCAAATAACCCAAAAACATCAAGAATGGTCCTATATGGTCACTAGTAGCCAACTTTCAGAACAATATGAATGAATGTAAACATACATATATTGATGAACATAAATAATGAAGGTACCAAATATTGCATGACATAATGAATTGTTGACCAAGGGTTCAATCTAGTATGCTCTTGTATGATCCAAACCCTCCAAGGAAGCAAAAGATGGGGTTAGATCCAAAGGATCTAAGGAATGCCTGGCACCCTATTACTAATCCTCATCTACAATTATACATGTGCTTAGTCGGTCCATACTCTTCTAAAATGAACTATGCTAGAGAACATGTGCACTCAAGAAACATATGCATGCAGTGAATAAATAAAGACCAAAATGGAGCAAAAAGTATGACGTCAAATGTCTTATCAAGAAACAACTCATGGGATGTGAGTCAACATGGTATATATGTTATTTATACAAGATTAGTAAAAGGACATCTACAACCTCAACAACATGGAAATATTAATCCAATAACAAGAAATACATTACAAATTCCAAGCTCACGATCTCAATGAAATAAACAGTGTATAAAATAATATATGATGACCGAGCTCAAATTCAAAGTAGTAAGTGTATTAATATACACATGATCTAATAGAAGCAACCTAATTGATCATTACCTTTGACTCTTCCATCACTATAGAAGAGATAACCACCTACAACTATATTTCATAATTCCTCCTTTGAAGTCATAGGTTAGTTTAAAATGGAGAAAGTATAGAAACTCACCAATTTAATCTCAAAATTTCATAACATTGTATTCTTGTTGCTATTATGGTGATGAATTCACTATGTTTTTATTATTCTCTTACAACTTGTGCAATTCATTATGATGTTGGGGTATGGTGTGGTAAGCACAAGTATGGGTGTATGTTAATGTGATTCAAAAGCTATTATGCAAGATGGTTTTTTTATTGAGATAAGGATATTTTAATTCTACAAGATTAAGTTTTTTGAGAAATATTTGAATTTAATTTTGACAATAGCATGAGGAGTGATATATTTCAAGCTTCAGTGAGACTTCATACCACACAGTTTTTGTAGATTACGTTCAATGCATTGTTTACGCATGTATTGGTGGGAAAACTCTTGAAAACGCACAAAAGAGATTGCATTCAACCATGTTGTTTACATGACACATGTAGTTTACCTCTAGCCTAAATTAGCATTGTGTACAAATCTGTAGATGGTGCATGGTATGAAGCCTTGCTGAAACTTGAAAATGATAAGCATTATGATGCTGAGGTATGGTGTGGTAAGCACAAGTATAGTTTCTCGTAAGCTGATATTGGTATGGTTTTTTTGTTTTCAATAGTTGCAGAATCCAGCTTCTCCTATACTTACTCATATGTATTTATTTTGGGCTTGGATTTAATGTCATGTAAATTTGAGTGAAATGGTAATAATATTTAAGAGCAACAAGTATGGCATTTTAGACAAGTATGCATATACATTATATAGCAAGAGGAGTGATATATTTTACTGGAAGTGGACATAGAAATTGTAGTGGAACTCTATAATTTATTAATGTAAGTGGACATATAAATTACAGTGTAAGTAGTAGGATGATTGTAAGTGGACATAGAAATTGCAGTGAAACTTTGTAATTTATTATGGCTCAGTGTTGTATATCCATAGTTAATGTCTATTTAAACTTTAGGCTGATACTCATATGATGGCTTAAATAGATTTTTCTTACCTTGAGACTATTACAACATGGGATTAGAGGATGGTCATTATAATAGAAACTGTGTCTATGGGATACTTTTATATTTTACATTAAATGATGATACATATGTGTTTCTTCCTTTTACAAGAGTTTATATTCTGATACTTATATCTTGAATTGTCAAATGACAAATGGGTGATAATTTCAAAAGTGTATCATAATTAAAGGCATGTGAATTCATATTTTACTTAATCTGAATGCCACTATGCAATGTTTTTACTTACGATATTTTGAGACCCCTCTCCATTTTAAACTAACCTATGACTTCAAACAATGAATTATGAAATATAGTTGTAGGTAGTTATCTCTTCTATAATGATGGATGAGTCAAACATAATGATCAATGAGGTTTCTGCTATTAGATCATACATTAGTACACTTACTATTTTGACAAAAATAACATTGCATGATGCCAGAGCTCAAATTCAAAATAGTAAGTGTATTATTTTATTACTAATGTCCCTATTTTATTATCGATGTCCCTATTTGATCTAATAGCATTATTATAATAAATAGAGCACTGACCAATCAAATAGGGACATGAGGTGCTCAAACTGTGAGCTCATAAACAATGCATGATGCCCTAGCTTGCAGCTTGTGAGCCATCAAGATATTTCCTCATGAAATGATCATAAATGGGGAGTACCACATAGTGAATATCAACAAAAAAATAAATAAAGAGAGATCAAACATTTCACACAATGCATTGAAGGTAATAGCAATGATGCCCAGCGAAAGAATGGAGACAACAATATTTTGAAAGGGGGATTCAAAATGGTGTTGAGTGCAGGGGTAGGGACAGGGAGGTGACCGCTTGACAAAAGACCTCCATTGTAGTCATAGAGGAAGATGTTCATGCAATACTATCATGGAAATGATTTCATTGATCAAGAATGTAGATCACATGATAGAGGGGGCCAGATGCAATGATAGAGTCAAAATTTTGAACACGTAGGTTTTGATAAGGGCTTCCTACATCCAAACCAGTACGAACCTGTCAGCCTAAATAGTTATAACCAAATTAAAAATTGAGGGTTCCAGGCTTTTCCCTTTGCTCAGATAAACCTACCAATATCTGAATTTTTACTTCAGCAAGGTGTAGGTGATTTCATGAAGATCTTCAAAGGAAAAGTGATAGTTCAGCCAATGAAACCTTTCTTTGTCAATCCAAGGTTTCATGTCAAGCCTTCCACCCATAAAAAGTAAGGGCTTCCTCATTATCATGGTTAGAAGCGATGAGAAGATGGCCAACTAGGGGCTTCATTTAGTCAAAATAGTACTTCTAATCTCGTAATCAATCCTCCCAGATTTAATGGTATCTCTACTTTTGAGGTTGGAGAGTCAATAAGGCAAGCTGCCATGAAACATGCGGCCTCTTTCAAATAGGTTCTCACTTCATCTAATTGAAATTTTTTCAAAAAATCTAATGGGTAGGAAAAAATTTCATACTCTTCTCGAGCCCATTTCAATAGATCAGGTCATTTCACCATCAAGAAGGAGTTTGGAAGGAAATGAATCATTCAAAAACAACCTATTTTTGACATTTGTGAGGGAACTCCACCTGGATCTCCTGTTAATATTCACATTTCTCTTGGCACCACTCTGGTTCAGCCTGAATTGAGGGATGCTAATCAGATCCCTATTAGGGTTAACCTTGAGGTTCATCAACAAGATCTAAGTAGAGCACCCTTCAATCCAAAGTGGTCCACACATGTCTAGCAAATCAAACAACATTAAGCCTCTTTGGAATTAGTTATTCCTTCTTCTGGTCATGATCCATGCACACCAGATACCATTATTCTACCAAAACACTTGCTTCAGGATCAAATCAATCATCTTCAGGATAGAGATTTAATTGGTAAGTTCTCCAACACCAATCTTTCATTTAAGATATCAAACCTTGGACATTTTAGAACTGGTTTGGCCTATATGATATGTTTTGGCTGAATTTCAAGTTGGGATATTTTTTGGCTAAGTTTGACTCTACTAAAAATAGGGATGTTGTTCATAACTAAAAGAGTTGGTTTTGTAAAGGTTTGGGCCTTTTCACTTCAATATGGACCCCTAATGTTATGCTAGATAACAAATATCCTTTATTTTTCCCCATTTGGATTGTACTTCTCCGATTGCCATTGGAATAGAAAGATTTGGAAGTAATAGAGATCATTGCTAATAGACTTGGTATCTTTGTTAAAAATGATCTACTTCCTTTCGAGCTTCCACATTGAGAAGTTAGAGTGTGCATTCTACAAGATCTGGCTAAGGGACTACCAAATCACATTACCTTAAAATCAAAATGGGGTCATTGGGTTGAGGAAGTTATTCCTCAAAAGGAGGATACAGTACTCTTATATCAACATCAACTTGGGCACTTCACAGCTCAATTCTCTTTACAACCTTAGTCAGTAGTGGAGGTTTGTCAAGACCATTGCACAAATCCTATGCACTACTCTATCCAACAATCACTTAACAGATCTCAACCCACAAGCTCTCAAGTCCCTTCTATAGAAAAACCAGAGATTGCTCAGAATGCACCCTTACAAGTTTTCTATCAGACATATCAAGCATCCATCTTCTTTTATTTTTCTCTGAGATATGTTTTAATGATTCTGAATAATTTCAGTAAGGTTCCTTTAATAGGCTAGAAACCTGTAGATTCTCATACTCATGATTTTGATAATCTAGTGCATTAGCTCATGTTTCAAGAGTCTCTCATAAAGATACCAATAACACATGATGTGCTTAATAAAGAAGCCATAGTAAACCTATGAGCTAGGAACATGTTAGATCATCTTCTCACAAAATTGGCTACTAAAATCATATATGAAATAGAAGAGGAAGAGGGTGTAATTCTACACAAAGATTATCCACAATATGTTGATCTGGATTCTTCCCAATCTCTTGATTTGGCCTTTTTGGCTATAACAAGTCCCTCATATCCAATCATTCAAGATGATTTTCTCGAGCTCAAAGAGTCCTACAATACTGAAATACAATGCCTACAGCCAACTAATTCTATCTCCATTACTGATCCCATTAGGGAAAACTTACAAAATTTATAACTTATTGAGTTTAAAGACAATCATATTGATGAATTGGTCAGTCAGTTTGATCAAAAAATTACCCTTTCAATTGAACAAACTCCCAAAAAATAGATATAATTCTCTCTAACTACTAAGAAGAGGGGTAGGAAACCTAAGAATTCTCAGACTAAAGTGGAAATTGATGCTAGTATTCAGTCTACTCTAGATGGGAAATTATCTTCAGTTAAACGAGTGACAAGGTCAATATAAAGATTGCCTCATGGAATGTCAGAGGCTTGAATGCCTCTAAGAAGAGACATAGAATTAGAGAGGAGATTGATTCTATGAGAGTGGACATTATCTTAATTCAAGAGACTAAAATGTCTAAAGAAACATTTGATAAGACATTAGGACAATGGAAATCATGGCATTCGATTCACCAACAAGGTGTTGGAGCATCTAGTGGTCTAGCAATATTATGGAACCCTAAAATAGTATAGGCTCAAGCATTAGATCAATCTAATAATTACAAAGTTCTGAAAGTTTATTTTTTTGACCTGAATTTTATTTTGGTCAATGTTTATGGCCCAATGAAAATAATTGACAAAAAAACTCTTTGGTTGGAACTAATAGGAATTATTCAATCACAATCAAATCAGTTGCTAATTGTAGGAGGTGACTTCAATGCCATACTAAAAGCTTCAGAAAAGATTGGGGGCATTTCTCCACTAGCTAAAATGATTTCAGATTTTTCAAATTTTGTAGCTAACAATAATTTTATGGATATTGAACCTTTTAAGGGCTCTTTTACATGGACAAACAAAAGGGAAAATTTCTCTCAAATAGTAATTAGACTCGATAGGTTTTTGGCTACTCTAGATTGGAAACTAATAGGTATCACATTCCTATCAGATATATTGGCTTGCCCGGGATCAGATGATTTTCCTATTACCCTTCAGTTCACTCTTCCATCTATAGCCATTTGTTTCCATCACTAGCCATCTTTTAAATTTGAAAGGATGTGGCTTCGACACCCCTAATTTCTTTCATTAGTTCAACATTGGTGGATAGCTGCACCTAGTTGTGAGGGTTCTAAAATGCACCAGTTTGCACAAAAACTAAAATTCATCAACAAATAAATTAAAAAGTGGAATGAGACAACTTTTAAAAATATATTCAAAGAAAAGGATCTAGTTAGGCAGCAATTATTGGAAATGCTAGATATGTCTATCAATCAAGGCTTGGATAGTGCTTCTTTCTCCAAACATAAGATATTGCAGGTGAAATGGGAAGAAAGAGTTGTGTTCTGGTGAAGAGGTTTATTGGCATCAAAAATCAAGTGAACTCTAGTTACGGGAGGGACACAAAAATACTCAGTACTTTCATGCATCTACAAAACAAAAAAGAGCAGCTAGTTGTATCTTCTCTATTCAAAATTCTCTTTCGGGAAGTGTTATTTTGAATGCCTAGGGCATTCAAGAGGAAGGAGTTAGATTCTTCAAAGATTTACTTGCACCAATAAATCAGCCTGCTCCTTCAGCGTCTCAACTTTCTGATATTCTCCAAGCTATCCCCTCCATTGTTATAGAATTGGATAATGAGCAATTGTTGGACCCTTTAACAATTTTTGAAGTGAGAAAAGTGGTTTTTTATTTGTCTTCTGAAAAGTCTCCAAGACCCAATGGATTTACTGTAGTCTTTTATTAAGCATGTTGGGACTTTATTGGTTTGGACCTTCTTGGTGTTCTTGAAGAATCTAGAAAAATTAAATCAATGCTAAAATATTTTAACACCATGAATATAGCTATCATTCCAAAATTTAAGTTGCCCAAATCATTTTCAGACTTTAGGCCAATCTCTCTTTGTAATACTATATACAAGATAGTCACCAAGGCAATCTATATGTGTTTGTATCACTTGATCCCAAATCTGATTTCACAAGAACAAGGTGGCTTTGTACTAGGTAGAGAAACTATGGAGGGAGATTTAGTAGCACATGAGGCTCTACATTCTATTAACTCTAATAAATCCTCTCACTTCATTATAAAATTGGATATGATGAAAGCTTATGCCAGAGTATGTTGGGACTTTCTATTCAAATTTCTACATAAGTTTGGTTTTGCAAAAGGGTGGTGTAAATGGATTTGTGCATGCATCTTAGGTGCTAGATTCTCAGTTATCATTAATGGGTCTCCATCTGATTTCTTTAGATCTACTCAAGGGATTAGACAAGGTGATCTCCTATCACCAGTTCTCTTCATTTTAATGGTAGAAGCTTTCAGCAGCCTCATTCAATATACTCATGAACTTGGTTCTTGGCAAGGTTAATTGATAGATAGGACAAATATCTCCATCACTCACTCACTATTTGAAAATGATACCCTTCTCTTTGGAGTGTCTAATGCCAAGGAGGCCAAAAGGATCAAGCAGACTTTAGATTTATATGCAGCAACCTCAGGTCAAAAGATTAATCCATTAAAGTCCAAAGTCTATATCTTCAATACCAATCCAATTATATCCAATAAAATCATATCAATTCTGAGCTTCACAAAATATTTTTTGCCTTCGGTTTATTTAGGCATTCCCTTTTTCATGGGAGTAAACAAGGTCAGTTATTGGACACCTATTATTGAAAGGATCAAGGCTAGAATAGTGGCTTGGAAAGACAGATTACTATCACTAGCTAGAAAAATTATTCTTATCAAAATATTCCTTGTAGCCATTCCCAATTATTATCTCTCAGTCCTCAAAGCACTAGTCTCAATCATTCAGAATATCCAAAAAGTTCTTCGAGATTTTCTATGGGTAGGAAACATAAATAGAGAAAAGAAAATACCTTTAGTCTCACTCAAAGATATGTCTCAAGGAAAAACCATTGGGGGTGTAGGTATTCACAATATTCATAATAGAAATAAGGATTTTGGAGGAAAATTAGTCTAGAAAATGTACTCAAATCCAAACACCAAATGGTGTCAAATCATGCAACAAAAATATCTTGATAGTTTTTGCCTAACTAGAGTCATTTCCATTCAGAGTCCACCCAAAGGATTAGCTATTTGGGACTTCATGATGGCTTCTAGAGATGTGGTGACCCATTATGTTTCTTGGGAGGTGAATAGCGGTGATAGGAGTTATCTTTTGGTGTGATTCATGGAGTGGGCTTCCTCCCCTCATGCACTCAGATGATGTGGATAGCATTATAGAGGCTTCAGAAAGATTTTGGAGTAACAAACTTATAGATTATTCATCTATAATATACTTATTCTCAAGAAATATTATATGGAAGGACCCGAATGAACTTCCAATTTCATCTCAAGATAGCTCTAGATTTAGGTTGATACTATCAGATAGAGTGGTCTTTTATCAGGAAGGGAGGATAAATTGCTTTGGGTTCTGGGAAAATCTAGCAAATACAACATCGCAGATGGGTACATAATCATTTAGCAATAGGAGTCATTCACCTCTCAAAGTCATCCATTTTCATTCTATTGGAATTTAGTAACACTCCCCAAAGCTGGATGTTTTGCATGGATAGTGTTGAAAAAGAGAGCTCTTACTAGTGATAGACTTGCTAAACTTAACATTGCTCAACCTTTCAACTGCTGCTTATGTGATCTACAGGTAGAAGATGATGATCACCTATTCTTGAATTGCACATTTTCTCAACAATGCTAGATGTTTGTATTTCATAAACTTCAATATTCATCTCCTCTTCCAAACACCCTATCGAATCTCTTCCAAGCTTGGCTAGTATTATATTCTTCTTCACTCTTTTCTTGTTTGTAGAAATGCATCCCTGCAATTATAGTGTGGGTGATTTGGTGGGAATGCAACAACAGAATCTTTTGCAAGGTCTCTTCACCAATCAATTTGGTTATTGTTGGTATTGAACAGTCCATTTCAGAAGTGGCGAATGCAAGCCATTATAGAGCCAAATGTAACCTAATTTTATCCAACTGGGATGACTCAATCATTAGAGAATGGAAAGGAATTCATATCCCTTTCGGTTGGCTTCATCACAAAAAATCTTCATCTCTAATTATTAGGAACTCAATTAAATGCATTCCTCCTACATGTGATTCAATCAAAATTAACTTTGATGGTGCATCCCACAGTAATCAGGGGTAGTCAGGGATTGTTATTTGTATTAGAGATTACAAGGGTGTAGCTCTGGCCATCAAAGCATCCCCAATCCTCCCTCAAACTAACAATAAGGATGAGGCCCTTGCTTTATTTGAATGCTTAATTTTGGCTAAAAATGGTGGTTATTAGTCAATCCATATTGAAGGTGACTCCATGGTAATCATTAATGCTTGTATTAAATGTGAATCCCATAATTGGCAGCTTTCCTATCTTCTGCAACAAATTTGGACCCTACTTGATTCATTCAAAATGACACATATCTCCCATACTCTTCATGAGGGGAATCTAGTGGCAGATTTTCTAGCTAACACAAGATGTGATGGGTTAGACATTAAGGATTTTAAACCAAAGGCTTTCATAAAAACCAACAGGGATTTGCATAGAGTTTTGCTTCAGGATGTTAAAAATATTGCGTCACCTTCATCCACCTCAGCTTAATTGCTCAATGGTACACTTAATCATTTCTATGACACCCCAATTTTGTAAGTAGTTTTAATCACAGTTCTTGTACCTTTCAACATCTCAGCATCATTCAATTTGCATGATTCAAGTCTTTTGCTATACAATTTTATTTGATGGAGTGGTTAATGATGCATATCCTCCTAATCTCTACACTTGAATTTCATGTGCTTTTACACACTAGTTGTTGCATTGATCTTCCATATTTGTCTTTGAAGTAGCCTGGTGTAATTGAAGTTGGTTTCATGACAACTTAAAAGTATCCACCAAATGTGCAATAGGATGTTGGTGTGGGGTTTGATTTTCTATTTAACCTATTGTTCAGTCTTTGCCATTTCATTGATTTCAGCTGAGGTACTACTTCTCCTCACAATTAATCTATGTCATTTTGGATGGAGCTCCTGAGATGTCCAACCTGTGGGCTTCATGAAAAACTAATGCCAAGGAACCAAAGGTTTTTTATTCCACCTTCTACTAATGAGCTCCCTATTCTTGGTAGAATTGATGGGCTTAAGCTGGATAATGTCTTCAAATGTCATTCTTGGCTGATCTACAGAGCTGTTCATTGGATAATTCGTGAGCATATCCTATCACCCAGAACAAAAATTATTATTTTCCCTTCTCAGTTGGTGTCAGTTTTCTTGTCTAACCTTATGGACTTATTACAGTCAGTAGAACTTGTCAACTTCATTGTGGTTAAGGTGGTTCATCTTCATTTCATTACGGATAATATTCTTGTTGGCGCTCTACAATTATATGACCTCTAGTCTAGTAAGGCTTTGGTAGGGGGCCTCTTCTCTTTTCACGAATTGATGTCAAGCCATGAACACTTTATGGAATACAACTATTTAAAATGGGCTATGGAGCATGAAAATTGTCATATCATATCCAATAACATACAAATTGTGGGTATGGCTCTCAGGCAAGATTTGGTTGTTAATATTCAAAATTCTGTTAACGCTGTGTTGGACCTATTAAAACTATCGAACTATCCTCCTATACCACTGTCGCATTCTCTACTACCTATTAGAATAACTGAGAGGGGGGTGAATAAGTTAATCAATGTCCCAAATCAAAATGTATAATCCAAAACAAAATACTTCAAATTTTGCTACTCGGTAAACATAAAATACTTTCTCTGTCTATGCTTTTACCAATTATCAGTCTAAACTTTATAATAGTTACCAATCAAATCTAACATGTAATATGCAAAATATGATAACAAACAAATATCACAATCAACACATAACACAAGAGATTTAATGTGGAAACCATGTGAAGGGAAAAACCACCTAGGACCGGCAACCTAAAATATTCACTCTTCTGAAGTGAGGTCGGTGAAGACCCAACCCTGTTAAAGGTTACAAACATAGTGTTAGGTGTAACCTTGTTAGAGGATTTTAGACCAATTGTTATTTTCAAACCAGCATTGACTATGGGGTTGACAAGATAACAATGTTCATTATATGAATGATACATAAAAGACTTTATAGTCCACTCGGTTAAGAGATTTGACTGTGTAAAATGGTTAAATAAGTAACAGTAGATGATCTACCTTAATACAACTTCAATTAAAGATTATAGATCAATATTTATCTCATACAAATCCTTCTGATCAATATAACACTTTAGATTCAATCAATGTATCAACTTACTGTCCGATGATAATTACTCTTTGTCGCTCGGTAATTGTTCTGTAGCTCGGTTCTTACTAACAAATATGATCATAATGCATGAAGCTTGTTCACATGATAAATCGGCAGTATCTTCTTCTTCCAATGATATTTCATTATGAAATCATCAGTCTCTTATATAGAAATGTAAATCATTTTCTTCTCCATTAGATTTTGTCGCTTTAAGCTTCCTTGGATGATGTGTCAATAACACATTTCAATCTGCTCCATTAGATCTTCCTTGAATTATGTTAGTCGTCGATCTTCATAACAAACATTATCCATTACCTAGATTTCATACACTTTCTAGCTCATCAATCTTATCGGCTAAATTGATCATTTAATTCCTTTATGTTCTACTCAGTTAACAAAGATATGCATTGGTTAACACAAGCTTGATTAACACTGTACTTGGTATACACTACACTCCATCAGTGTATACTAAAATGCTTCATTTACCGAAAACACTTCTTTGTGTCTTTCAGCTCTATTCTTCATCATAGATGAATGCAACGTAATCAAGTCAATATCATAAGGTCAGAGACTCATCAACAAGCTACTCAATGTATTCCGTATCCTCATCTGATATATACATCTTCCTTATGTAGATATTTCTTTTGTCGATCTCTTTCACCTTTCTTCGGATGTACCGATATAGTAACTCACAAGATAAGTGTTGTCAAACTAGTTGACATCAATGATAACATAATACTAATTTAATCATACTCCATATCTGATCAGAAACTCCTTAATGATCTTTAATCATAGATTCTTCAATTAGGTTCCAAATCAGTTGTAGTTCATCAATCTCTCCCTTTGGCATTGATGGCAACTCAAGTAATATGAAATGTACCATACACATACCAAACATGTATTCTACAACTCTGCGAACAAATTATGTAAGTCGAATAGAGTTAATATGTTTAATCACTACATTACTAAACATTCATAATGATGTAATGCCAATCATCAGATATGCTCTTTTTAGTTCTCCTGTTCCTGCTTCTATTCTCAATAACTAATTTTTAATGCTCTGTACCTTTCAGATTATCTCTCCCTTAGATAGTTCTCATTTTTGCTTGTTTATATTTCCTTTCATATTATTTATCTCTCCCTTTGACAACAATGCCAAAGAAACAAATAAACAAACAGCTCTTCAGTAGCCAAGTAACTCTCTATTATCCATTACATTCTCCGTATCTTTATATATTGATATCCCAATTTGTTTTAGTTCTCCAAATGTAATCACAACCTTGAATATGATCCAAAGTGTGAACTATTCTACATCAACATGAATGATCTTCTGATAAGATTAGGCTAATGCAACATCTAGGTCACCTTAGTGACTAGTAGATAAGGGTGGAACCCCAAGTCTAGTCCTGAAGTATTCAAATGTGTCCTTTGGTAGAGGCTTTGTAAAGATATCTGCAAGTAGTTCTTTAGATGTGACAAATTCTAACTTCACTTGCTTCTCCTGCACTTTTTCTCTTAAGTAGTGATACTTAATAGATATATGTTTTGTCTTAGAGTGCATCACTAGATTCTTTGAAATATTAATGGCACTAGTGTTGTCACAGTATATAATCACCGAGTCAGTGATTACCTCATTCATTCCTTCCAACACTTGCTTAATGTATGTAATGTTTGAGCAATTAGTAGCAGTAGCAACATACTCTTCTTTAGTTATAGACTAAGAAATAAAAGCCTACTTTTTACTTGTCGAGGTTACCAATCTTTCACCAAAGAAAAATGCTCCTCTGGTGGTGCATTTTCTATCATCTACATTTCCAGCCCAATCAGCATCGATGTATACCTTTAGCTCAAACTTTCCTTCCTTAGGATACCATATGCTATAATCCTCTATCTTTTTCAGGTATCTCAAGATTCTTTTAGTAGCAATCATGTGTGATTCTCTAGGGTTAGCAGAAAATCTAGCAACAATTCCCACAACATGTGTTATATCTTGTCTACTGTGAACTACATACATTAGCTTACCAATCATGGATCAGTAAAGTGTCTGGTTTACCTCTATAGTTTCATCCTCCTTTGTCAATTTACATCCAGTAGCCATCAGTGTTCCCATGGGTTTAGCATCTTCCATGCCAAATGTCTTCAATACTTCCTTTATGTATTTAGATTGTGTGATGAATATCCCATCACTCTATTAGATCACTTGTAGTCCTAGAGAGAACTTAATCTCTCTGAAAATAGAAATTTCAAACTCCTTTTGCATTTCATCAACAAAGGCTTTACATATGTGATCTTGTCCTCTAAAAATAATATCATCCAAAAATATCTCAGCAATAAGAATAGTATCATCAGTATAACCTTTCATATACAAATTGTTGTTTTCACTTGTTCTAACAAATCCAATACTTAGCAAGTAAGTATGCAGTCATTCATACCAAGATTTTGGTGCTTGCTTCAAACCATATAAAGCTTTGTGTAATCTACATACCATGTCTCTATTGTCTGGATCAACAAATGCTTCAGGTTGTTCTATGTAGACCTCTTCTTCAAGTATACCATTCAGAAATGCTGACTTCACATCCATTTGATAGACTTTGAATTTATTCTGTGTAGCATATATAAGTAGCATTCCAACTCCTTCCAATCTAGCAATAGGTTAAAATGTTTCACCATATTCAATTTCCTCTTCCTGTGCATATCCCTTGCATACCAATCTAGCTTTATTTCTTGTAACTTCACCATTTTCATTCAGCTTGTTCCTAAATATCCATTTAGTACCAATAACATTCTTGTCCTTAGGTTGGGTTACTAAGCTCTAGATTTTGTTCTTTTCTATTTTATATATTTCCTCTTTCATTTCATTAACCCATTCATTATTCTCTAATGCAACTTTTACATTTTTTGATTCAAATTCACAAACTAGACATGTACCTTGTCTTGCTTTTCTCCTAGTTTGCATTCCATCTTGTCTGTCTCCAATAATTTGTGTCTCAGGATGATGTCTCCTAAAAAATATAGCCAATACTCAGTCTCTTCTTTCTTGTTCATCCTGTTCAGGTTCATTAGCTTGCTCGGTAGCTACATCTTGTTCGTCGGTTTGTTCTTCCTGTTGTTCTGCATTATTTTCCCGCTGACCAGTTATAACAGGTTGTGACTTCAGTAGATACTATGATTTTTCAATGTAAGTGAATCTACTGTAGTCTTTTAGTTCCTTTCTTCTTTCCTCTATGTTCTTGTCATCAAACTCATCAACAAAGACATTAGTACTTTCAATTATCTTATTTGTAACCTTATTCAGACATTTATAAGCTTTACTTTGAGTAGAATATCCTAAGAATATCCCTTCATCTCCTTTTGAATCAAATTTTCCATTCCTCTCATCTTTCAGAATAAGGCATTTACTTCCAAAAATCTTGAAATAACTTACAATAGGTTTGTGTCCAAACCATAGTTCATAAGGTGTCCTATTGGTGTCTTTCTTTAGTTGTACTCGGTTAAGAACATATACAATTTTCCTAATAGCTTCTCTCCAATATGTCTGAGAAACATTCTTTTGTATCATTATTGTTCTACCACAGTCAATTATTGACCTATTCTTTCTTTCAGCAATGCAATTTTGCTAAGGTGTCCTTGGTGCAGAGATCTATCTCTTAATACCATGCTCATTACATAAATTAGTAAATTCATCAGAGATAAATTTACCTCTATCAGATCTTAATCATTTAATTTCTTTTCCAGACTCTTTTTCTACCTTAGCTTTATACCATTTGAACATTTTAAAAGCTTCAGATTTCTCTTTCAAGAACATAACAGTCATCAGTCTAGTATAGTCATCAAAAAAAAGAATAAAGTATCTATCACCATAACAACTCTGAGTTCTCATAGGATCACATAGGTTGGTATGAACCAACTCAAGTATCTTCTTTGTTTATTATTCTTTTCTTTTGAAACTAGACTTAGTCATCTTACCTTTCTGACATTCATGACACATAGCATGATTAGGTTTTGAAAAGTTAGGCAAATGTCTAACTCTTCTCTTTTTTCTAATCTTGATCATGTTGTCAAAGTTCACACGGCATAACCTTTTGTGCCACAACCATGCATCTTCATCCTTCATTAACAAACAAGAAGACTAATCAATATCAAGATAAAATAGGTTACCTCTAGATTGTGTACCAGTTCTAACAAGTCTTCCTCCATCATCATAAATCTTCACCTTTTTGCTCTCAAAAGCAAGTTGGTGGCTTGAATTGTTCAGTTGTGCCACACTTAGCAAATTATAGTTCAGTCCATCTACCCAGTATGCATTTTCACATTTTATTCTATCATTAATCATTAGTGAACCTTTACCTCTTACCATACAAGGTGCATCATTGCCCATTCTGACAGATCCTCCATTGTATTCATCAACTTGATTAAATTTCTCTACATCACCAGTCATATGATGTGTACACCCACTGTCTATGATCCATGTATCATTTATGTTTACTCTAGAGATCAATGCTATCTCTTCATGTTTCTCTTCTTCCTCTGAGTCATCTTTCATAGTAACAAATACAACTTCTATGTCATCATCATAATTAGATTCAAATTCAATATCTTTAGCTATGTAACATACCTTTTTCCCTTTGTCATAACTATCTCGGTTATCTTTGTTGTTGTGTCGGTAGCCTCTGTTGACTCTTCTCCCATAGCTTCCTTTCGATCGGTCTTTGGATCTATCATCATCTTTCTTATGTGGACATCTAGCAGTGATGTGGCCAACCTCTTAACAATTAAAGCATGCCAAAGGTGGCTTACCTATATATCTTCCTTTTCCTTTGGGTAATCTTCTAGCCATAATAGCTTCAAGTTCATCAAGCTCATCATCAGTATTGCTATCACTATCATCATTCTTAATTTTCCTGCTAGACTTACCAATCTTCAAAGAAGACATGAAAGTGGATTCCACAAAAGGAATGACACTATTATCAAAGTTATTCAATTCAAAGGTTGTAAGCTTACCAATCCGGGTGTTAAGAGTAAGGTTGGATGAAGCCCTTGTTTCATGAATTGCAGAGATCCTGATTGCATAAACTAGCAACAAAGTTCTGAGAATCTTTCTTATCACCATTTCATCATCAATAACTCCATCAAATGCTCTAATAGCATGTACTACCTCTTTTAGTCTATTTGAATACTACACAATGTTCTCACCTTCCTTCATCTTCATATCATCGAATCTGCCTTTTAGGCTTTCAGCTCGGGCTCTCTTAACATTCAAATCTCCACTATATATCAGTGCAAGATTCTCCCACATGGCTTTGGCAGTAGTCCATCCCTTGATGTCTTCAAATTCAGCATTGGTATAGGTAGTAGCAAGTTCCATCATAGTAATATCATGTTCATTCTTGTCCTTCAGTTGATCAAGAGTTAAGGGACCAGGGGTCGGTTCAATGTAGCCATTCTCCATAAGTTCTAGTGCAGAATTCCCAATTCTAGAAATGTGTAGCTTCATCTAGTTTTTCCATACTGTGAATTTCTCTTTGTTTAGTCTTGGCACTTCCCTCTTATACATCTTGAGACCTTTGTGGTGAAGTCCTTAAAAATCTACTCTAAGAAACCAAAGCTCTAATACCAATTATTAGAATAACTGAGAGGGGGGTGAATCAGTTAATCAATGTCCCAAATCAAAATGTATAATCCAAAACAAAATACTTCAAATTCTACTACTTGGTAAACATAAAATAATTTCTCTATCTATGCTTTTACCAATTATCAGTCTAAACTTTATAACAGTTACCGATCAAATCTAACATGTAATATGCAAAATATGATAACAAAAAAATATCACAATCAACACATAACACAATAGCTTTAACGTGGAAAGCCTATGAAGGGAAAAACTACCTGGGACCGACAACCCAAAATATTCACTTTTATGAAGTGAGGTTGGTGAAGACCCAACCCAGTTAAAGGTCTCAAACACACTATTAAGTGTGACCTTGTTAGATGATTTTAGACCAACCGTTATCGTCCAACCAGCATTCACTATGGGGTTGACAGGATAACAATGTTCATTCTATGAATGATACATAAAATACTTCATAGCACACTCGGTTAAGAGATTTGACTGTGTAAAATGGTTAAATATGTAATAGTAGATGATCTACCTTAATACAACTTCAATTATAGATTATAGATCAATATTTATCTCATACAAATCCTTCTGATCAATATAACACTTTAGATTCAATCAATGTATCAACTTACTATCCGACGGTAATTACTCTCTGTCACTCGGTAATTGTTCTACAGCTTAGTTCTTACTAACCAGTATGATCAAAATGCATGAAACTTGTTCACATGATAACTCAGAAGTATCTTCTTCTTCCAGTGATATTTCATTATGAAATAATCAGTCTCTTATATAGACATGTAAATCATTTTCTTCTCCTCCATCAAATTTTACCACTTTAAGCTTCCTTGGCTGATGTGTCAATAAAACATTTCAATCTACTCCATTAGATCTTCCTTGAATTATGTTAGCCATTGATCTTCATAACAAACATTATCCGTTACCTAGATTTCATACACTTTCTAGCTCATCAATCTTATCAACTAAACTGATCATTTAATTCCTTTCTTTTATGCTCAGTTAACAAAGAAATGCATCAGTGAACACAAGCTTGGTTAACAATGTCCTCGGTATACACTACACTCTGTCAGTGTATACTAAAATGCTTCATTTACTAACAACACTACTTTGTGTCTTTCATCTCTATTCTTCATCATAGATGAATGCAATGTAATCAAGTCAATATCATAAGGTCATAGACTCATCAACAAGTTACTGAATGTATTCCTTATCCTCATTTGATATATACATCTTCCTTATGTAGATATTTCTTTTCTCCATCTCTTTCACCTTTCTTCAGATGTACCGGTATAGTCACTGACAAGATAAGTGATGTCAAACTAGTTGATATCAATGACAACATAATACTAATTTAATCATATTCCATATCTAATCAGCAACTCCTTAATGATATTTAATCATAGATTCTTCAATTAGGTTCCAAATCAGTTGTAGTTCATCACCGCCATCACCCACTGGTGCTTCCTCTGCTTCAGCTAAGCAGGTCCCGGACTTAATTTTGCCCTCTTCATCGATTATGTTATTCCTCCAATAGGTGAATGAAATGACTTCAAATTTCTCTTCTGAGGAGCTCGACAGTTGGGTATTAGAATTTCCTAAGGTGCCTGCTACTGGGTGCGAGCATTTGATCTGAGTAGATGTGTGTCACCTTCCATGGCCATGGAAGAGTAACTGGATGGAATTATAGAAGATCCATTTTTTTTAGTATTTTTTTGTACTTCAATCCCCTATTTGTAATTATGTTCAATTTTGTATCTCATAGGGGTTTACTAATTTTCATGTGGAAAATCAATTTTTGAAAACCTTAGTTGCTAGGCATTTATTTGATTTTCAAGTGAAAAATCAAATTCGGTAAACTATAATTTTGTACTTGTATACAATAATGACTCCAGCGTTTCTTCCTAATTCTTCCATGGATGAGTCCTTGAATCAGTTTATTTTAATATAATTATGGTGGCTTGCTCGCTTTTGCTTTAAAAAAAATAGCATCGATGCCCTAGCTCTCAAAGCTCGCATATCATCGAGCATTCCAAATGCAAAGATGTAAACAATGCCAATGTTAACATTCATATTTTACCATTAAATCAACAAATGTCATCAAAATGAAATTGATTTAATGAGAAGAAAAAGCTTGAATGCCTACCTCAAGTCATGGTTGCCATATAAAGATCAAATGCTAAGGAACTATGTTATAAAATTTCATGCCAAATTTCAAGGCATGAAATTTTATAACTGTACTTTTATTTTCTTCGACTCCCCCACATTGTAAACTTAATGCTAAGGAGAAAAAAATATGATGTCAAAAAGTATAAAATTTCATGCCTTGAAATTTTATAACATAGTTCCTTAGCAACTGCCATATGAAGAGTAATCCAAGGTGGCAACTTTCCCATTTTGCCACAGTTAGGGCCCTCGTTTACCATGCTTTATGAGCTTTATGTTTTTACCATGCTTTATGAACTTTATGTTTTTCTTAAGTGAAGAAAAAGATTATATTAATTTTTTATTGTATGCACCCTAAAATGGTCACCTAGACTTTGGGCCCCATTCCTCAATTTCCTGAATCAAAGCTTTGCAATATTTTCAATTTTAATCAATTTCCTTGATCAAATCCTAATCCCATCATTTATTTGATTATATTCTATAGATTAACCATCTTATCCTAAGTCTTTATTTAATTAAAAGGAATTCCCTCCCCTTTTATTAAATATAAAGTCCCCACTTACCTCTTATCCTAAGTTGCACAAATAAAGCATTATTCTTATTTTATAAAAAGAAGAAAAGGGCTTTTTGTCTCACATGGGGCACAAAAGTCAACACTTCTTTCTCATTGGTGGAGACTTGTGCACATGGATTGATCCCACTTTCAAACTCCATCCTTGATCAACTCTTTTGCCTCTTAATCCGCACCATCCATTATTCTCATTTTCTATAAAAGAAGAGCTTAATTCTAATTATAGGATCCCCATTCTTGATATTAATCTTATGTTGTAGGTTTTCTTGGTGACTTTTGGAGCTTTGGAGATCTTCTTGCATTCTAGCTTTCATTCTTGCATTTAGCTTAGCTTTCATGGCATTTTAGTTTACTTTCTTTTCATGTTCTATTTTAAATCATATAGCTTAATTAGTAAGGCTTGTAAGAATCTCATCTCTATAGCTTACTTGCATTCTTGCATCTTTATCTTAACATAGTTGCGTTGCATTCTCATCAAGATTCTTGAAGATATTGGCATTCTCGCCTTTGTCTCATTGAATCTCCCATTACATGGTTTACAAGCAAGGTCATATGCTTAACTAGCTCTAGTTGAGAGCCCTATTAACACCCTTGCACCCCATGCCTAGGGAGCTCTAGGTCTCTTTCTCAATGTTTCCAATTCATGGATCCTCTTGGAACTAATGAATTAGAGAAGTGCACATTTTTGGCACCCACCATGGGGCAGAACATTTTTGTTTTGCCTTTATTTTTCATGCATTTTCGCTAATTTTTTTTATCATATTTTTCTTGTTGTTTTGGTTTTTTTTCCGTACTTTCTGACAGAATATCATATGATAGTTTACTAGTATCGTACGACAATTTTTTATATACCCATGCAATACTTTGCTAGTCAAAGTATCGTATGCCCTTGCAGGATTCTGTCACACTAGTATATTACTTTATGTCCCTTGCAAGTAGCATGAAATATCATTCAGAAAGAAAATATCACATCAGTATACTGTGAAGTATCATGTGAAACTTCTACTGATAGAACTATCACCTAGGCCTAACAGTGCGTAATTTTGGTTCTTTCTTGACAAGATTTGGTTTGTTTGCTTGCTGGTTATGATTTCTTGTGTTAGGATAGAGTTCTATTTGTAGATTATATTTTATTTTGATGCACTAACCCTTGTGGGGCTAATGAGTTTTCCTTGTAGGTGTGCCCTCATTGCTTGAATATTTGATAAAAAGAACGCATGTCAAAGCTTCAAATGCATAAGGGCTACTAATCCTTTTTGCAGGGCTTCCCAAAGCATAAAAACAATCAAGTGCTTGTTCATTGCTTTCATTTTTAAGTGTGGCATATACTAGTTATTTCTTTTTTAGGCACTTAATATCTTGTTGTAGGAGTCTTTTGGTGGTAGGAGAGTATGCTCTTCACCCTTGTGGTGAACCAAAAATCTTGACCCACTTCTAGATTTTGAAAGCAAGAGGTTAATTGAACATTGCTTGGTGTGTTTCGGAAAGATTTTTGAGATAGTAGAGTATGCTCTTCACCCTTTTGGTGAACCAGAAATCTCCACCCTCAAAGGTTAATCCACTTCTTATTTAGTTTAGAATCCTTTAGTGAGCCTACTCTTGAGCAATCAAGAGGAATGACCCAAGTGGGGACAAGCTAATAGTTAGCTATTCTGACCCACTATAAACTCAAGGCTATGAGGACAAAAAACCTTGGTAGACATAGTACTTGTCTTCTCTTGGTGTGAGTACTTGTAGGAGTGTGACTATGAGAAAAATGCTAAGCAAGAATACTTAAGGTACTTTGTGGCTGTGAGGTCCATTACTTGCCGCAAGGTAAGGAATCCCTTTGAGGAGCAAGAGGAGTATTATTAATGGAAGACCTTACTACGAACCTTAGATATAAGCTACCCGATTTTGCTGCTTAACATCTTGGTGCAAGGATTGATCCTAGTGACTAACCCGGATCACCCAAAGATTACTCACCATCTATGTTCCTTTGGTTGTATCATTGGCACTTCCACAACAAAGCCAATATCTATTGTGAGAAACCACTTTTTGTGAGGTGATGGGACATCAAGTGTGGGCCAAGTTGTTAAGTATTGAGCCTTTGTCTTTCTAGGCTAGTAAGTGCTTGAATTATCTTCGCTGTGATCTACCTGTGTAAACATTCTCGAACATCAAACATCACGGTAGTGCTTATAGGATTTTTTTCCTTCGATATCCCAAGTGCTTGCCTTGACAAGGTTTCTTTTTCCCTTGATTCAAGTGTTTTGTGACATGTTTGATCACTTACTATTTGTAAACCTATCTATTTTCTGCTACTACTATGTTTGAAATGAAGAAATTGAACGTATCAATCTCCAACTTTAGTCAAATTGCCTTCAAAATTGCACTTTACACACTCACTGGTCAAATATCATATGATACTCCACAACTATCACAACACCTACCTGGATAATATCACATGCACTACCTTGAAAATATCACATTATTTCTTGCGAAGTATCATCTAGGAAAATTGCATTGTTCTATTACTCTGCAAACTATCGCACATAGTCTTTTTTCTGTCTCACTATTGTCTGCTATCCAAAGCTAATTTGTGTCATTTTTAGCCTTCCTTGGTTGATCCAGATTTTAGTAGGTTACTTACCCTACTATTTGAAGCTTGTTTGCACCTTGGGGTCTTATGTTTTGACCTCTTGAATTAGCAATCTTTGATTTCACAAGTGACATTGCTTGGAATCAGTAAGTTAGAAATCATCCTTGTTGAAAAGACCAACCTTTGGATTCTTTGATAACACACATGGAGAGTCTTAGTAATCTTTTGTCCAATTCACTTCCATCTAATTTCAAATTCAATCAATTATAATTTGGGTAAATCATCCTTCTGATCCATATGTGTTAGGATACTTATCCGTTGTTGGGAACCTCTGTGGTAGTGTTTTTTTATACCTTTCAACAAAAATTCTATCTAATCACATCTTTTTTTTTGGACAATTGAATGCTTTTACTATCCTATTTTGGTACCAACATTTCTTATGGTCATCTTTTCACCTAGTGCCTTTTTCTTTCATGTTGGTTATGGCAAGGTATCAAGTGAATCAAGGAAAACAACCTCAAGTAATCTTTGATCAATTACCTTTAGTGCAAACTTGCCAAAAGTGTAAGGGAAAAGAGCCCATCTTTGATCAATCCCCTAGGAATACTTCAGAAGTTTGGTTTGACCCTAAGAGTAATCCTAGTGAGTTGAGCACCTCCTTAGCACCTTCCCATTTAGATATGGACATGAGTTACACCATGACTCAGAGAGAGCGGGAAGCCATGGATAAAAATCTTGATGACATAGAGACAACATTCTATTTGGTAATTCCTCTCATGAAAATCAGCAAGACTCATCCCTTCTCAATACCAAATATTTTGATGCTCATCAAAGAGCTGAAAGCAAAGTGCAAAAATCTTATCAGGATGAGAAATCACAACATGGCCATCACAATGAAGATCCTTATGATACCCATGTGAATGCAGCGTATACCAATGACTTATTCAAACATTCAAGACCAAGTTCACCACTCCAGACAACTTTGAGGTATTCAAATAAAAGACTTAGAAGAATTAAGCATGAAAAGAAAGCCTTTCTAGATGAACAAGAAGCCTTTCTAGAAAAGAAAGCCTTCTAGTAAAGATATAGAAAGGAGAGCCGCACAAGAAGAGAGAGAGAGAAAGAGAGAGAGAGAGAGAGAGGCTTTTGGCTCAAAAACTCAATGCTTAATACAAAAACATGTGTGTTGGTGGTGGGAATAACTCTCATCCGCCCACTCCTCCTAAAACTCCACTAAGTGGAAGGTACTCACGAACACCTTCAAGGTCTCCTAGCCCTAGAGGAAGAAGGGCTTCACAAAAAGATCATTATAGGAGACCAACACCTCCTAGGAACTTAAGATAACCTTCTCAACATGCTCACCATGGTTCACAATATGGGGGTGGTAGTTCAAGTTTTGACCTTGACTCTCAAGATTTCATGAAAATGCAACAAGAACCACTCTTCCAAAAATATGTGGAGAGGTATGTGGAGAAAAACAAGGATAAGTTCCTAGAGAGCTTGATCAACAAGGGTGTTAGAGTCCCTTACAACTTTGATGTGGATAAAAATATCAAGAAGCAAGGACCATCCCAAGAAGAGGAGATCAAGAAACTTAAGTATATGATGGAAAAGGTGTTGGTGCCTAAGAGTTCTTTTTCACTTGACTCAATTTGTCCCAACCATTTTGACAAGCATGTCAGTATGAATGATTTTCCTAGGAAGGAGGAAATCCATCAATATGATAAATATGATGGTAATGGGGACCCACATGATCATGTGCACCAATTCTACATTATGAGATTTGAATTTCATCAAGACGATTCCTATCTCATGAGATTATTTCCAAGGAGTCTCAAAGGCCAAGCAATGGAGTGGTTCACCAACATAACTCCCCCCATCAAGACCTTCAAAGAGCATGTTCATAGATTCATCCAACACTTCACCTACAATCTTTCAAGATCTGTCACCATGTTGGACCTATGCAACTTAAAATAGAATCAAGGGGAGTCCTTTGTCACTTTCTTGCAAAGGTGGAGAAGACAATGCTCTCACTACTCTAGAACTATTCCTGAAAATGAGAAAATTGATATCCTTGTTAGAAACTTGGTTCTTGAAATGTGGTATGAGGTTAGGAAGGCAGTTTTTGATTCCTTTGATACCATGGTTGAAACCACCTATAGAATTGAGCATGTTTTGAAAGAACAAGGAATTTTGGCCAAACATGGAAACAACAACAAAAATGGCCAAAATAATAACAACTCTAACAAGGACAAAGGGAAAAATCCACATTAGAATAGGAACAAGCAGGTGGTTAATGGCATATTTTTGGACTCTTCTCAACCTAAGGACCAAGGTGTTCTTCACTTATCTAGTGTTGTTCAAGAAATGAAGGTCAACACATCCAACCAATAAGAGCATAAGCCAAGATAACAAGATAAACCTAACAAAGAGAGGAGTCAATTTTCAAAACTTGGTGATTCATATGAGGATGTTTTCAAAACACTTATTGCCAACAATCTTTCACATCTTCAAGATCCCACGAAGCATGATATTCCTGATGTTAAGCCACATTGGTGGGATGAGAAAGCTTTCTGCAAATTTCACAATGCTATTGGACATGATATTGAACATTGTTGGAAACTCTAGCATATCATCCAAGATCTCATTGAGAGTGGAAAGCTTCAGATAGATGGTTTGAACACCAATGCTAATCACAAAGCATTCAAAGAGCCTTTGCCCAAATATGAGAGGGGGAAACCTCTAAACCTAAGGATGGCAAGGCTATGATTAATTATACTTACATAGCTGCTGAAAATGTGGTCAACATGCTTGAAGTTGTAGAGGAAAGTGTCAACATGATGAGAAGTAAAGATCCCTATGGTTATGACTCTCCTTCTATCTTTGATGAAGGACCCACTATGGTGCTAAGGGGTCCCAAATCTAGGATGTCTTCCCAAGCTCTTAATGCTATTACCTAAAGTCAAGGTCCTGTTGTCATTAGAGGACCCAACTCAAGTCAATCCAATAAATTGAAGTAGGTGGCTTCCAAGAATCCCACCTTAAAGTCAATAGTTAATCCAAAATTGAACTATAATCTTGTTGATCAATTGGAGAGAACCCCAGCTCAGATTTCAATCTTTGAGCTCGTAGAGTTGTCCCTAAGATGCAAACAAGTACTTGAGGATGCTTTGCATGCAGCAAATGTTCCTAACAACTTAGATGTCGATCAATTCCAAAACATGGTAAACCATCTTTCCAGCCCTCATCACCTAACCTTTTCGGAGGAAGATGACAAATCTTTGAGCCACCCACATAATCTTGCCCTTCACATTGAAGTCATGATTCACAAAACCCATGTCAGGCATTTGTTGATAGATGGGGGTACTAGGATCAATATCTGTTCCTTGAGTCTTTTAAAGATATTGGGTTATTCTGAGCAAGTGATTGATACCAAAAAGAGAATCGCAATAAAGGCCTATGATTAGGAAGAAAGAAGTTCCAAGAGGTTGGCCTTCCTCCCTATTAGGATTGGCCCTTTTGAGAAGGATATCTTGTTTCAAATTGTTGATGTTGGTCCTCTCGCATACAACATCTTACTTGGTAGAACATGGATCCATGACATGCAAGTAGTGTCATCGACCTACCATCAGTGTGTTAAGTTCCCCTACAATAGATTAGAAGTTTGTATACTTGGGGATAGCACCTTATCTGTCAACTCAATTTCAGCAGGGACTCATGTTCCCCTCAACAGGGAAGCAGAAGATTTCAATGTGACCCTAGCACAATGCAAAGACAAGCTTAATTCAGTAGACCTTGGTATGGGGGGGTATCAACTTGACTACTTCACAAAGCTTCTAGTTTCACCTAGGTCTTATGGTAAGCCTTCAAAAGAGATGAAACCTTCTTCTTTAGCTATGACCCTATTTCGTACATTTGTAGAATCCTTAGTACCTATACAAGATGATAAGGAAGAGGTGGTTGTTAAAGACTGGATATATAGAGAAGATAAATACATGTACAATGAGAACTTCTCTCCCTAGCCTAAGGCCTATGGAAGAAGGTACAATTTTGTCAAAAATATGGGCTATCTAGGACATGGCCCTCTCAGTCATAGATTAGATTCTAGAGCTGAACCTCTCAATCATGCCCTTTTTAGACACAGGTCTAAGAAGACGGTTGGCCTAGGATTTGAGAATCCTAAAATGGACATTGATCCTATCCCTGATGAGATGGATAATGGAGATGAATTAAAGTACATGCCCAATTTGACAAACCAACAAGATATGTGTGAAGATTGGGCCCCTTCCACCAATCTCCTCTGGGGAGATTTAGATAATCTAGTTGTTCATGTGACGGTTGTAAACATAGAACAAGAAGAGTCAGATATAGAAGATCCCATTAGATAATATCAATGAAAGAACATTATTCATTTGATGGAGAGAGATGTTACCCTCGATGACATTAAAGCTTCCACATCAAGATGTCCCAAACCCTCATGGTGTAAACATCCTAGTCGGGATTCAGAAATAGATTCACATGAGTATGAGTGGGACTCTCTCTCATATTCTTATGAAGTTGATAGGGATGTTGATATCATCCATACCTATAGTTCCCAACCTAAGGTAGTTAATGAGTCATGCGTAGGATTAGAGGATTTGAATCCATAGGTTTCTTTAGTGAACAATTCTTCACTTGGTAGGACTAATCCTGATTTGGGTAACTTAGAGGGATACTTGACAAACCCTAACTCTTTGGTCACCAGAGATGATATTATTCATATCTACAATCTTGAACCAATCATTGATTTACCCCTTTCTTATCCTCACCTCATTGATTGGTCTCAATGTTATCAAGAGCCTACACTCTTAACTCTCCAAAATGACTATGAGATCACTTGTTACTTAAAAACCATTGAACCCGTAGTCTCTTCCACCAGTGAACCAACTACAAGCATGATAGAGCCAAACATCAAGTACCTCAGTCACAAAATAAAAAGAAAAGAAAACAAGAATAAGAGTTATGATGGAGAAAACCACTATGTGGTAGTGTTAGAACCTAAAAAAGTAAAAATAAATGATGTATCCAAGGGTGAAAACCTCTCTGAGGTTCCTAAGGATGAGGTACTTGATCATCTCCCAAGCTACTTTCAAGATAGATCTTCAGTTCTTGTTGTGCCAACACAGTCAGTCAATTTGGGTACAAACGAAGCTCCATAAATAGTACATTTACCTTAGTCCTTGACAACACAAGAAAGGGAAGCATACTCCAAGTTCTTACAGAGAAAGAAGATTAATTTTTCTTGAACTTATTTAGATATGCTAGGGTTGGACACTAATCTTATTATGCATCACTTGTCCATAGCTCCAGGTGTAAAACCAGTCAAACAAAAATTGAGGAAAATGCATCCTCACATTGCTCTTCTAGTCAAAGAAGAATTAGAGAAAATCCTCAGTGCATGATTCATAAGAGCTATTGACTATGCTAAATGGATATCCAACATTGTACTAGTTTCTAAACATGACAAGTCCATTCACAATTGCACAAACTTTAGAGATCTCAATAAAGCATGCCCAAAGGATGATTTTCCACTCCCCAACATAGACATGATAGTGGACATGACCATGACTTATGAGATCTATTCCTTGATGGTTGGTTTTTCTGGGTATAATCAAATCAAGATAGCTCCTGAAGACCAAGAAAAGAATGCATTCACTTGTGCATGGGCTACCTATTGTTGGAATGTTATGCCTTTTGGATTGAAAATGTAGGAGCTACCTACCAGTGAGCTATGACAACAATCTTTCATGACATGATGCATAAGAATATGGAAGATTATTTGGATGACACCTTGGCTAAATCTAAGAAAAGGGACACACACTTAGGTGATTTAGAAGTCATTCTAGATCACATGGAACAGTTTCAATTAAGATTAAATCCAAAAAAGTGTGCATTCAGTGTTACCTCTGGAAAGTTACTAGGATTCATCATTTTAGCGAAGGGAAGAGAGGTAGACCCTGAAAAAGTTCAAGAGATCATGGATATGCCACCTCCTAAAAACATCAGTCAAATGAGGAGTCTTCAAGGATTTCTTCAATCTATAAGGAGGTTCATTTCACAATTGGAAGATAGAGCTCAACCCTTCAATAAGAACTTACACAAGGGAGCTAAATGTGTCTGGAATGAGGATTGTCAAAAGAGCATTGATCAAATCAAGAAATACTTGGCAAATCCTCCTATTTTAATGCCTCCTATCCCAGGGAAGCCCCTTATACTATATGTTTTAGCAATATAATTTTCCTTGGGGACATTATTAGCTCAAATTGATGAATAGGGGAGAGAAAGAGCCATATATTATATCAGTCGTACACTTGTTTCATATGAGGTTAATTACACTAGTATAGAGAAAGATTGCTTCGCAGTGGTGTTTGCTTCCCAAAAGTTATGACATTACATGCTTGTGCTCACAATACACCTCATAGAAAAAATTGATCCTCTCAAGTATTTCCTCAGTAAGGCTACCCTCACAGGTAGACTTTCTAAATGGATGATGATTCTTTCAGAATTTGACATAGATTATGTTGAACGAAAAGCTATCAAAGTACAAGCTATAGCAGATCAATTGGTTGAGTTCCCTATTCCAGATAGTACACCTATTCAAGTTGAATTCTTAGATGAGCATCTCATGTACATGACTACAAGGACATGGAAGATGTTCTTTGATGGCTCTTTTATGCAAAATGGTTCAAGAGTTGGTGTGTTGTTTGTCTCTCCACATGGGTACATGATTCCTAAGCCTTACAAGCTATTGTTCCCATGTACAAACAACATTGTTGAGTATGAAGCTTTGACAAATGGACTAAAAATGGCCATAGAATGGAGAGTCACAAAGATGCATATTTATGGGGATGCATAGCTGATAGTCAACCATGTTAATGAGGAATATCAAATAAAAGATGAGAAACTGGTACCTTACAAGAAAATGGTTGATTCCTTGAGATGATATTTCACATTTGTTACATTTCAGCAAATCCCTAGAGTAGGAAACAAAGCAGCTGATGCTATGGCCACACTTGCTTCACTTCTTCAGCTAGAGCAGCATGAATCCAGATTTTCATTCCTAGTGGAAGAGCTACATTACCCTATCTATGACTCCCAAGAAAGCCATGTTATGTTTACCCTTGTTTGTCATGAATCATCCTGTTATGGTGCCATTTACTCATACCTCCGTGATGGCATTATCCCTGACACTTTTGACTGAACTAAACAAAGAAACCTTACCTGAAACTTCTCTCACCGTACCCTTATCTCGAGTGATTTGTATAGGACGGGTTTAGATGGGACTCTTCTTAGATGCTTAGAAAAGGATGAATCTGATCAAGTGTTAGTTGATATTTATGAGGGCATCTATGGAGGACATTCCAATGGTCTTACCATGGCCCCAAGGTTTCTTAGGGTGGGGTGCTATTGGCCTACAATGCAAATAGATGCAGTAGCTTTTGCCAGATCATGTGAAAAGTGTCAAAAACATAGTAACCTGATACATGCTCTAGGTAGGGAGCTTATTCCTTCTATATCTCATTGGCCATTTTAGTGCTGGGCCTTTGATCTTGTTGGGAAGATTCATCCCAACTCATCAGGTGCACACAAATTTATCATCACTACTACTAATTACTTTACTAAATGGGTAGAAGTTGTTCCACTTTCTATTGCCTTAGGAAAGATAGTTTCTATCTTCATTTTGAACCATATCATTTGCCGATATGGAGTGCCTTCAAAAATTATCACTAACAATGGAGGCCAGTTAAAAAATAAGGACCTTAAACAACTCTACAAGAAATTCAAGATTAAACAACATTGGTTCTCCATTTACTTCCCACAAGAAATGGTCAAGCAGAGGCATCCAATAAAACCATTCTTAAAATCCTCCATAGAATAGTTCATAACAATGGTAGAGATTGGCATTTACAGATAAATCTGGCCTTATGGGCTTATAGAATGGGTATTTGTACTCCTACAGGGGCTACTCCTTTTTCCCTTACTTATGGTGTTGAAGGAGTGTTACCTTTAAAGGTTGAGATTCCTTCACTTAGAGTTTCCCTCAAATGTCTAGTTATAGATGAAGCTTACCGCACCATGAGACTCCAAGAGTTAGAACTTCTAGATGAGAAATGAGAAGCATCATTTGACTATATGACAGTCTATCAAAAGTGTATGTCCAAAGCTTTCAACAAAAAGGTTTTCCCTAGAGAGTTCCAAGTGGGAGATTTTGTCCTACGTGAAAATCCTAAGAATCAACAACATAGAGAACAAAAGGGAAAATTTGAACCTAATTGGCTTAGGCCTTACATCATTACTACAGATTTTGGGATAGGTGCTTATTTATTATCTATTGATCAGAGGGAACAACTCCCCATTCCTATCAATGTCTTGCACCTAAAAAAGTTCTATCCATGATGCATGTTCTTTCTAGGGGCATCCTTTATTGATCTTAAAAAAAAAATCCCAAAAACATTCATATATGATGCTGAAAAATATCCTAAAAAGAATATAAAGTCCTAAAAAAAATCAAAAAATCAAAACATTGCAAAAAAAAATTTAAAAATAGAAAAAGTGCCTTGGTGAAAACCTAGAAATAGGCACCTTGGTAGCAAAAATACAAAAAAAATTGAAAAAATCAAAAAATATGTCAAGTGGTGAAAACCTGGAAATAGGTGCTACTTGAGGCCTTTACACCCTTGTTTCTTAGCATGCGCTCTCGACACTTAGCCTTTCTCCATCATCCCTTGTCCTTGTTGCCTTGGTTTGGAATTGGTCTTTGTCTTTGTCTAGGGGGCATAACTATGGGCTTTAGTCTTTTGGATGCGTCAGTCTTTGGAACACCACCCCAACTATGTTTTTCAACACTTCCCTAGCGTCAAGTGTTTCTCAACACTTGTCAGATGTCCTAACCATAGTCTGGAATGATACAATATTTCTCACTGGTAGATGTGATACTAAAATTTTGACTCTCTGACCTACACACACACACTTAAACACTCGATTCTTTGAGACTTTCTTGACTTTATTTCTTGGTGTGTTGTCTATGATGATTTCTTTGATGAGTGTTCTCTCCCTAATAGTTTTTGATGATGTTGAGCTAGAAGACTAGGGGCATGAGGACATCTTTTATTTATTTTCTTCCTATGGGTATATTTTGTTGATCCTAACTATCATGATAGTTCATGCTTGTTCCACTTGACACGCAGATCTACAATGTATTATCCTTGACTATTTTTCCACAAGTGCATGCTTGTAGTCATCTTCACTTTCTTGTGTCTTGATGCGAGCATAATCCTACTATACCAAACTTAGGGAACCTCACTACACTAGTCATCTTGACCTACATGTCTTTGATGCTTAGGTGGGATTCCCACATACCTATCTGATATAGATAATATTCATATACCCATAGTTATACTAGTGTGTATTGTATGATCTTGTGACACTACCA
This sequence comes from Chamaecyparis obtusa, assembly GCA_027943335.1. Lineage (NCBI taxonomy): Eukaryota > Viridiplantae > Streptophyta > Pinopsida > Cupressales > Cupressaceae > Chamaecyparis > Chamaecyparis obtusa. The sequence goes on along the minus strand of BSBK01005550.1, from coordinate 192,963 downwards.
ATAAAACTCGATGATGATTATTAGAGTCTAATGGCTCTGTGACCTTGAAAGTAAACCACTTTTCATAGTAGCTTGCACTCTTAGGTTCATGGTAGTTTAGTTTTTCATCTTGCATATGGAGAGAGCTCTCCTTTCATCTTTCCTAGACTTGTTGGTCAACTGCACTCCCCTTTCACTTCTTCTCAATCATGTCTTTCTTTCCTTATCTTTCACGTCACATCCTTTTCCTATCATCACAAGGGGTTAATCTTATCATCACATCTATATCCTAAAGAGATCATTTTCAGAAGCATAAGTCTATATCATAACATGAGAACTAAACATATATCTATAAGAGAGATTATACATTAGCATACATAAGCATACATTTGAGCAATATAACAAGACAATAATACTAAAACATCCATCACAAGTGAGACAAGTACACAAGATACCTCATAAATCCAGTAATCTCATATATATAAATCATGATTCAAGTACAATGTGAGATCCCAAAATCTGGATCAAGTCTCAAGATATGACTGTACATCTAAAGCCCTAGACCTAGGACTAACTCTCCCCATCATGTGGTGGTGGTGGTGGTGGAGACAGAGGTCCCATCCTTTCAACTAGCATATTTGATCTCCCAGGCCTCTCAGAGTAGAGTGGCACTTGTTGTGCTGTAGGTATGACTGCTATATATAACCCATGATAGTACACTGCTCGTGCTACCTCTCTTTGGAGCTTTGCGGTGTCATCTCATCCGGCCCTCTCCCATCACTCTATCTCTGCCCATGCATCTACTAGCTACTAATCTCGAATAGAAATGGTAATCCTCAACTTTTGTATCTTAGTCTCTAAGACCTGGATCCTCATGTGGACATCCTCTCCTCCCCTATCTCAAGGCTACTCCCCTGCATCCACCCATCAATGAATTGGTCTCACCTCATCCTCATCTCCCTACTCATCATCTCATACCTATCTCTATGCCCATCTCTGGCCACCTAATCGGGATCCCTTCCCTCTCTCTACTCCCCTCCCTCCTCCCCTCCTCCATCTCCCCCATCATCATCATCCCCATCACCACCTGCTACTGGTGGCTGCACATCTGGAACTGTGAACCATGGGAATGGTTGCCTCTGACACTCTGCTCTATATGTTGCATCCACCCCTACATCTACCATATCAAGTAAGTAATCCCATGGCTCCCTCCGTAACCCTGTTGTCTCCTATGCTACCTACTAGTAGTCTAGCATTGGTAGCCATCCCTATCCCTCATCCTCTCTGCACCTGGCATATGTGGTGGCCTCCATCACTACCCTCTACTGATGACCAAACTACTTCCATACCTAAGTAATAACAAAATGCTCAACGATCTTTGCATGTTGACCTAATAGTGGTCAACTGTACAACATATACCTGAGCTCATGATCCCTATCACTCCACTACTCACACTACCTGTATGGCATCCACTTGAAGGCTATCATCTCATCTAATAGCCTCCTGTAATAAGTAAGATCTCTACTATGAGGCTGGCTAATGAATCTTGTATACTTGTATATGTAGGGATGTCTCCACTCTTGAGGCTGTACTCATGGTCGCATAATGGCTATGTGCTCCCATGCCCATATCTGTGCTAGAAATTCCCCTCATGCCCACAATCTGCTATCTTTGTACACTATCTCATGTAGCTCATGCTACATGTTTGCTAAGATAGTTGGGCCCCATGCCATCTATCTCATATGTGCCACCAAGTTTGCTACCAATCTGCCCCAGCCTAGTGGGAATCCCCTCTGACTCCTATCAGTAACCAAAGCATGTGCTACTATTGAGCACAGGATACATGGCACCGGATAATCTCAACCATACTCCTCGATCAGTCGGTCCCAGCTAAGATGCCTATCAATGATAGTCACATCTTGGAAGAGGTCATGGATGACCTATCTCCCCTCTGTGAGAGTCTGATCATAGTATAACTATGCCAAACACAAAATCATGTCAGTTTTCATCATATGGAAACACTACATTAATGAACATCATCTACAAACATGATTATACTCACCAGATCTCCATGGCTGGGTATATGTAGGATCTGATAGATGTCCTCCAATGTGATCGATGCCTCTCGAGTCGATAGATGGAAGGTATTATGCTCACTGTGCCAACACTCTACCAATGTAGTTAGCAAACTACGGTCTACCCATATATGGGGCATGTCCAACAGGTACCCAAACCCCATGATAATCAATTCATCTCTGTCTGGATCATCTAGATCCCTGATGTAGCGTAGCCTAGTCACTCTCGATGCTCTAATGATGACCGCTGAAAAAACCTCTTGTAAGCCATAACCCACAAACCAGATGTTAGAACATATCATGGTGGATGACTAAAATCAATACAAGGAATCTCAAGTGCAAAAATTATCTATACCCATGTTATATTGTTCAAATTAGAACCATACAATACTTCTTATTATACTCTTGCGATACTTTTTGTTGAAATTGTATCATGCAATAGTTTGTTACATAGTGGTGCGATACTATTTCTTGGTAAGATAGTTCACCCCATATCACACAACATTTCATCTAGCATCGTACGATGCTTTCTCGAACAACCATGCGATACTTTCTTAGTTGATGAACTATCGTATGATAAAATCTCTAACATATGTGCAATACTTTAAAAATATCATATGATGTTTCACATTAGTATAATTTGAAATATTAAAAAACATGTTTTAAATGCCACAAATAACTCTAACAGCTAGTTTTTAAAAAAACTTACCGGGGCACCATACTGAGGGGGCCAGTTGTGCAACTGACTATGCTCGAATCGATGTGTGTGAATTGAAATCACTGTCTACTAAGCCATTATCTCTCTCTATTCTCTTACGAATCTCAATATCACAAAAGACAAAATGAATTTGAAAATGACCTTTTTACCCCTTATATAGCATTTTGACTTTTTGACCCAATTTTCATAACATCTTAGAATTTCATGAAAATTGTACCCCTGGCTAATGTCGACATCCTAGATCCATTTTTACAATCAAAATAAAAATCCAAGTTCATCTTGATAGTCAAAATTGCATTTCAAATTTCTCCTTCTTCTGTGTAGTTGGCAGACCATTTGAGGAATGATCCTTCGATCTTTGTTGGGGCATCTTCATCTCCATCCCTCTCATTCCCCTCATCTTCCATTCATCTCCTTCACTTCATCTCTCTAAGGTTTTCCTTCATCTTTATCCTATATCTTTCTCAGTCAAACCTAGTCAAACTAGGGCATATCTTCAGTGCTTGATGGTTATTCTATCATCTTTCATCTTCGATCATGATTTCTAGTGATTTGATCAAATTTATCAATTATTGTCTCTCCTCTACTTGATTTCAATTTCAATTCCGAGGGGGAAGTACCTATCAAACTTCAATCCTTGATTCAGCTTTATCAAACCTTTCAATCAAACCTTGCTTCAGACTTGACAAATACCTATTTATAGGGGTGTTGGCCTTGTCTTTTTCAATCAGCTTATCTTTGTCCTGATGTGTTCCCATCCGTCAAACACATGTTTAGATTTTTTTGTGATCCCAAATTGATCTCACATTTCAACTTCATTCTTTGACTTCATGTGATCCCAAATCGACCTCACATTAGTCAAAGAGGGGCAAATGTATGCACCCTAAAATGGTCACCTAGACTTTGGGCCCCATTCCTCAATTTATCAATTTCCTGAATCAAAGCTTCGCAATATTTTTAATTTAAATTAATTTCCTTGATCAAATCCTAATCCCATCATTTATTGATTATATTCTATATATTAACCATCTTATCCTAAGACTTTATTTAATTAAAAGGAATTCCCTCCCCTTTTACTAAATAAAAATTCCCCACTTACCTCTTATCCTAAGTTGCACAAATAAAACATTATTCTTATTTTATAAAAAGAAGAAAAAACCTTTTTGTCTCACATGGGGCACAAAATTCAACACTTCTTTCTCATTGGAGGAGACTTGTGTACATGGATTGATCCCACTTTCAAACTCCACCCTTGATCAACTCTTTTGCCTCTTAATCCCCACTATCTGTTATTCTCATTTTCTATAAAAGAAGAGCTCTCTTCTCATTCTATTGGCTTTTAAACTTGTTCCCACACAGTGCCAGGTTTACACTATGATTGACAATCTAGTTAGTCTTCACTCCAAAGTCTGACAAGGGAAAAAGTACCAATTGATGAGGATAAAGAACATCCTCCTTCTACTTTGAGCTCCACATTCACTCAGTCGGGTGTTGCCTCATCTGCACACTCATGACTCTTCTTGAGTTGATGAATAAAAGGCCTACAGATGCATTACTATGGAATAGTTCTCAGACCCCTGTAGGTATCCCATACCCAATGAACCATGACCTCATGCAATAACCTAATCTGCATGCAATGAGTCTGAAAACCAGAAAGAGACCTCCTACAACTACTACCAACATGAAGGGAAAGGATTTAATTGAATGATTGATGTTGGGCTGAATGGACTCCTGAAGTACCCCAAGTCTCTCATAGACCAATGCCCTATCCGATGGGCAACAGAGTCAAATACCTCACTGCAATAGGGCTATGAACAAGAAGACAACACACTCACCCTGACCAGATCACACATTACCAAACCACCTGTGCACCTAGATATGCTATCACCTATCCAAAGAAAAGACCTACGAACAGGCAATACATTAACCAGCATCCACTGGAAGACAGGCATGATGCATCTTTGATACCCCAACCCATGCATATCTGAACACAAATTTTGAACCAGTTATCCCTGCGAAGACAACTCCACTTGCAAACACTTAGGCAATGCAAACAGACAAATCAAACACCCTTGATGTATGATTAATGATTCAAAATTCAAATGGAGACAATCTGATACAAAAACAAGTATGTTGCAATCTCATACATAAGATAATCCTATTACAATTTCATTATATTCCCATAACCAGAAAGGACAGAGGGAACACTCTGTATGCAGAGAAGAAGGAAAATACATTGCAGGAAGAACATTTGTGGAACCAGTCCCCACAATAGTGGCAAAAAGGAACCCAGACAAAGACAAAAAATTGATCCTTTATACCACTAGTTGCCTCTAGAACCCATGATAGGTTGCAACAAGCTATGGATAGCTAGGGCACACCAATCAAAATTATTGCATGAGTAGGAAACAGAGGCAACTTGGAGAGAGAAATTTCAAACAGATCTTACAATTATGACAATCAGTACAAAACACCATGCAGAACCATGAAAACCAATACAAATCGGCCACCTATAAACAACCTACCGAGCATAAAATAGTCCTTCATACGGCACAAAAGTATCCATGCAATCAAGTAACAGGCCTCTGGACCACCTTGCAATCACTGGTACCACCAAACCAATCAAAATCTGCCGAAGAAACCATAAAGTTTGGTACTTCCTGTCACTGCAAACCCTTCGACAAATTTGAATTCAAATCCAATGGTCACCTCCTCTCTTGGCACCTGTAGAGAAACAACAGCCCACATTCAAACCACAACCAACTTTATATCCCTGCCATCAGATCATTATACTTGGCGGGCTCGGTAACTTAACATTCAACTTTAGTGGCCCAGTCGCGTTGTCATATCTCTCACCGCCATAGGAAACGGGTCTCAAATAATGCTTGGTTGCATGATCACAAGGCACCAAACTAACCTTTGCGATCATGCGACCGCGGTCTCCAAACCACAGCCAACGGTCAAAAACCCCGCAGGAAAAGTCCCTAGCAACATTACCACCATAACTTTGCAACCGCGATGGACATGTGGTGCCCTGTCGCATGATTGCATAGCCTAGAGATGGGCTATGTGATCATGTGGCAGCCTGCAGACTGCTACCGCAACCACCATTGCACGGAGATAACATCACCGCCCGCAAGCTAAAACTGCCACCGCACAACTCTGCAACTGCATCACCGCAAGGGGTTAGTCGCATGATTGCATAGCCAATTTTCAAGCTATGTGAACATGTGACAACCCATAAACAAATCTGCCAAGCCATAGACCCGACCATTAACTCCGCAACCGCGATGCCTGATGCCACCTGTCACCATGCCATTCACAGAATACCACCCCGTCACCAACACCAGACCCACGCTCAACAAGCCTTTGAAATGAATGGCTCGTGTAAGATCTCATGGCCCTAACAAATCACATGAGAAATTATACCAACTGTTAGATCTATCCACATATCAGGCCCCACTGATAACAGCCCCGCCTGAGCTCATCCACGTTAACCAATAAGAAACCTCCACCTACGCGGACATGTCGGATGGTCCCACCAGCACAATAGGGAACCTGGCACAATGGAATAAAATCCAACGGATGGTGCATGATCACAAAGGCTTAGAATATTCCTTACAATCATACATCGACCGTTAGATTAAAAACCTTCAACACGGGCCCGCCTGACAACAAATCCACCTTAGCACTGCGGACACGTGTCACCTGGTTACATGATCGCATAGCTAAGAGAAAGGCTATGCAATCATGTGACAGCCAATCCAAAGCCACCACATCGTCACCAGGAACATAGCCCAAATAGAAACCACCAACATGAAGAGCTGGGACCCACAAACCAACCGCTGAGCATTTAGCGACTACGCGACTAACCGCCTGCATGATCGCGAGATGCTAGTAGGTAACCGACAAGGATCAGGAGACCAAGCGATAACATAGTCACCAAGTCATGGAATAGGAAACATAACCACCCAGAGACTTGGAGAATCAATGACAAGAAACATTGAAGGACTGGGCCCCACCAAACATCGCACTTGCGTAGTTAGAGAAAACACTAGCAAATAGGGAACTAGTGCGAGGTCGAAAACACATACTATTTTCAACACGAAGAAAGACTGAAAACACAGAGAGTTTTTGATGCCAAAGGATAAGTGCACAAAAGAAGGAAGCACAGGGGGTTGAAAACAACGTAGGTTGTCAATAAAAGATTGAAAACATCATGAAATTTTGAAATCACAGTGGGTTTTCGACACTGAGGCAAATTTTGAAAATAATTCCAGCAGGCTTAGAATTTCGAATAACTTTTAGGATTTTGCGAATTTAGAGATGCAGATTGGACTGATGCAAGGTGACACACTGAAGAACATAGGGCCGAGGGCACTTCAAGAGAAATTGCAAGAAAATAGGCCATTTTAAAGGATTTTTGCAATGACAGAAAATGGGCCTAACACATTCTAAGATCCCCATTCTTGATATTAATCTTATGCTGCAGGTTTTCTTGGTGACTTTTGGAGCTTTGGAGATCTTCTTTCATTCTAGCTTTCATTCTTGCATTTAGCTTAGCTTTCATGGCATTTTAGTTTACTTTCCTTTCATGTTCTAGCTTAACTCACATAGCTTAATTAGTAAGGCTTGTAACACTCTCATCTCTATAGCTTACTTGCATTCTTGGATCTTCATCTTAACATAGTTGTGTTGCATTCTCATCAAGATTCTTGAAGATATTGGCATTCTTGCCCTTGTCTCATTGAATCTCCCATTGCATGGTTTACAAGAAAGGTCATATGTTTAACTAGCTCTAGCTAAGAGCCCTATTAACACCCTTGCACCCCATGCCTAGGGAGCTCTAGGTCACTTTCTCAAGGTTTCCAATTCATGGATCCTCTTGGAACTAATGACTTAGAGAAGTGCACATTTTGAGTGTAGGGTTATCTTTAAATTTTATTTATTTTATGATTTTAAAAATTGAAATAAAAAATATAAACTTTAAAGAAACTTTTATATCTTTCCATCAAATGGCCCAAAAACATCAAGAATCATCATATATGGTCACTAATAGCCAAATTTTAGAACAATATGAATGAGTACAAGCATACATAAGTGGATGAACATAAATAATGATGGTACCAGACATTGCTTGAAGTAATGAAGTGTTGACCCGAGGTTCAATCCAGTATGCTCTTGTATGATCCAAAACCTGCAAGGAAGGAAAAGATGGGGTTAGATCCAAAGGATCTAAGCAATGCCTAGCACCCTATTACTGATCCTCATCTACAATTATGCATATGCATATTCAAGCCATACATAGACTCAACAACATGGTAGCATTGATCCAATAACAAAAAAGACATTACAAATGCCAAGCTCGGAGTCTCAATGAAATAAACAGTGTATAAAACAATATATGGTGCACAACAATAGCAAGCATGCAATGACATCACCAACATTGCATGATGTCCGAGATCAAATTCAAAATAGTAAGTGTATTAATGTATGATCTAATAGTAGCAACCGCATTGATCATTACCTTTGACTCCCCCATCATTATAGAAGAGATAACTACCTATAGCTATATTTCATAATTTTTCCTTTGAAGTCATAGGTTAGTTTAACTATTGGACAATGAGATGATAGGAGTTTCAAATAGATTTGAATAAAAACTAAGAGTATTGAATTTCATTTTTTCCTATTGTGATTTCAAGGGAGAAGAAGGCTAAGACCTTTTTCAGCAGATCAGGGTGGTGTATATAGCTTGTAAGTTTATATGTTTGCACTTTTTTTGTTCGAGGCTTAATTATGACAGTTTTTAAATAGAAATATTTTTTATTTCTTATTTCAAATTCATTCCTTCATATGTTATACCTAATTTACAGTGAATTCATAGGAGTTTCAAATAGATTTGAAGAAAAACTAAGAGTATTCAATTTATCTGTTCTTATTGTGAATTCAAGGGAGAAGAAGGCTAAGATCTTTACAGCTGATCTTGTGTGGGCAAGGTATGAAATTTATTCTTGTCACAATCTAAAACTATTTGGAGCTGATTTCAGCTCTTCATCATAGAAAGAGATCTATAATTCATAGATCATTGTGACAAGTATTTTTAATTCAAATTTATGACTAAGTGTTACAACTAAGAAATGTAAATTAGGTTGACTTCCAAACACCATAGGCAACTTTAGCAGATCATGTTTGATGAAAATGATAATGAAATTTGGTATGTGTGGGTAAAGGAATCATGAGGTCATCATTTTTTTTGGTCTATGGTTTTCATGTATAGTGTTTGTAAAAGTTCTCATCCTTAAAACAAAACCTATCCTTTCTAGTATCCAAATTATTGATGCTTCTATTGGTATTAATTTGGATTCTAGTTCTCATGCTCTTTGGAGCCTTTCCATGCTTTATTTGGTGTTGAGTTTTTAACTTGCTAACCTCCTTGTTGTGTTAGTGTCCTCTATGATTTCGAATGCTATATTTTCCCAAGTCTCATTGGTGCCTTACTTTACCCTCTTTGGTTCCATGCTTACTTACATTAAGAGTTCATTTTATCTCTGATTGGGGAACTATTTCTCCTTGACTATATTCTTTTGGGGTCTGATCTATTGTAGTTGTTTATTTTTTCTTTGAATCATTGTTTACAATAATTTTTGACGCAGTATTTGTGTGAAGAAGAAGAAAAAAATGGTGAACAAGTATATATGACAAAGATAAACATGAAACATTTTGTTGGTCTAATTGGGTTAGCCTGGTACCATTTACATGGCCTAGTTAGATATTAAACAGTGAGCTCATGAATAATGTATGATTCTCTAGCTTGTATGATGTGAGCCATCAAGGCATTTCCTCATGAAATAATCATAAATAGGGAGTACCACATATTGAATATCAACAACAAAACAAATAAAGAGAGTTCAAACACTTCACACAATGCCTTGAAGGTAATAGAAACAATTCCCTAGCTCTCAAAGCTCACAGGTCATCAAGCATTCCAAATGAAAAGTTTTAAACAATGCCAGTATTAAATAGTGAGCTCATGAACAATGTATGATGCCCCAGCTTGCAACCCATGAGCCATCAAGACATTTCCTCGTGAAATGATCATAAATGGGGAGAACCACATAGTGAATATCAACAACAAAATAAATAAAAAGAGATCAAACACTTCACACAATGCCTTGAAGGTAATAAAAATGATGCCCTAGCTCTCAAACCTCACAGGTCATAAAGCATTCCAAATAAAAAGATGTAAACAATGCCAATATTCAATAATGAGATCATAAACAATGTGTGATGCCCTAGCTTGCAGCCTGCGAGCCACCAAGACATTTTCTCATGAAATGATCATAAATAGGGAGTACCACATAGTGAATATCAACAACAAAATAAATAAAGAGAGATCAAACACTTCAAAAAATTCCTTGAAGCTAATAGCAACAATGCCCTAGCTCTCAAAGCTCGCAGGTCATAGAGCATTCCAAATGCTAAGATGTAAATAATGCCACTATTAAGATTCATATTCTACCATTAAATTAATAGATTCCATCAAAATGAAATTGATTTAATGAGAAGACAAAGCTTGAATGCCTACCTCAAGTGGCAGTGCCCTCTTCCCACACATGTTGGCCTTTTCATGCATGCCAAACTCGAGTGCCCTCTTCGTGCCACGGAAAAGTGCAGTGCCATCTTCGCGGCATCTCTTCGAATTGACAAAAATTACAAATGACACTTTGTTTTTCTTTTTTTTGGTTTATAACCAAATGGGTGTCACAATTATGATGTCATTGTCTCTATTATGACATCGTTGGGGCACTTGCAAAAAAAAAAAAAAAAAGAACACAAATTGTAGTTGCATCAGAAATTGGCATCAAAATGCAACCCCAAATGTTGTATTGGTTTCTCCAACAACATTAGCCTCAGGAATCTTTATTTGTGTTTGTACTTTCTCTATGCCTTCAATGTTCCTGGTATCATGCAGTTCATATTGGATGATATTTTCAATGTACCTATCATTACTCCCTTGATAACATTATGGGGGGGTTTCTACTATTGGTTCTACTACTTCCTTGGTTTGATAGTGTGAGATACGTATTCAGTATTTGATTCTATGTACTAGGTGGATGCAATGGCTAGGTACATATGCATTCCGATGAGATGGGTCATTTACCATATGGACACTCTTTCATTCCCTATTTTTGGAAGCACTCTTCCAGCTTTGATTGATCAGCTGTTCAAACTTTTGGTGTTTTATACCATCTGTATTTTTGAGTTTAGGTATTTGCCTTTGTTTGCCTCCTAATTCAATTAGTATCATTTGAGGGCACTCATGCAAATTACAATATTATGCATCTTCGAGTTCAGTTGTTTGCCTCATGATTCGAGTAGTGTCATTTGAGGGAACTCATCCAGATTATAGTCTTCTCTACCTGGTCATATTTTATTGGAGGATCTTCAAATCATCATTTAATTCTTGATAGAGTTTGCAACTTCTTGCTTCAGTGATGTTCTACACATTCATCCTTGTTCCAATTTTTTGGAACATTCCTAGTTTTGGAGGCTTCTTCAGTCCTTTAGACTAGTCTTTGTCTTATTTTGGAGTAGAGTTTTTCCCATGTGGTTTTCTCTATTTGTCCACTTTTCAGAGACTCTGTTTTGTACTTGGGTACCTGATCAGGCCTTTTGTTGCTGGGACCCATTTTCTTTCAGTAGTTCTTTCAAGGTTTTTAGTTTCTCCCAAAGTTTATCTTAATGGGGGTGTTAGAGTAATAAAGTGTTTTCTTATTAATTTAATTATTAAGTCACTCATTATCTTTATCTACTTAAGCAAAAATTTAGCCATATAATAATTAATTACTTTATTAATTATTATCACGCAACCTAGGTTTTACCTTTTTAGATTTTCAGATCTCCTTTTATAAGGAATGATCTCCTCTTATTTTCATAACTTTGTAACAGATTGTATAACAAACTATTCATTATTGAATTGTAACTTTTGTTTTTGTGCATCGAGAATGATTTCTCCTCTCTTGTGGATCAATGTGTTCAGGCCTCCATAGCTTCTTTCTTCTTCTCTCTCTTTCTATGACAAGTGCTTGCATGTAGGTGTTCTTGGGAGCTGTGGGTTCTTTTCTCCTCAACGCCAATAGTTACTATGTATAAAGAACCCTTCAAGTTGTTCTAAGTATACTTTTTCTTATATTATGCCATTTAGAAAGATAGCCTTCATGTCAATTTGGTGAATCTTTCATCATTTGGATACAGAAATGAAAATAATCACTCTAACAAAAGTAACTAGGGAAAATGTTTCTTGATAATTGATTCCTTCCTTTGAGAGAATCCTCTAGCCACAAATTTAGCTTTATATTTCTCAATGTTGTTGTCTGCAACATGCTTGATTTAAAAACATTACTTTCAAGATACTCCTAACTTGTCTTTTGATTTGTGAAATCTCTTGCTTTATCTAATGGTTCCTTCTAGTGTAGCATATATTTCCACTTCTTGAATCATCTTTCTTACACAAAGTGGCCTCTTTCTATTTTAATTTTAGTATTTAGGTTCATCTTTAGGATCTATGGATTTAATCTGATATTCATTTTGCAGAGTCTCCCTTTGAATCTTATGAACATGATCTTCTTCCATATTTGAGGTGGTTCGAGATTGAACACTTTCGAATTTTCTAAAGTAACATTTTTACTAGCTCATTTTTTCTTTTTCCACCTATATAGGTCGTAAAGACTTTAGATACCTTTTTCCAATTTAATGGATGATTTTAGAACTCCCTCTTAATCTTAGAATTTATACAAATTTTAGAAGAGAAAATCTCCTTATTTTAGTCCTAAGAATCTTTATTTCTCTTCCTAGATATATTTTCTACTAGAGTCTTAAATTCCTTGAGTCTTATAAGAAATTCTTTTGACTCTTTACACCAAGGTTGATCGAAGACTCCCTAGAAAAATTATTTACAAAGATAACATAAACATCCTCTACTAAAAACAAAAATACATTTTACATATTGTTTATTTGCTTAAAGAGTATCTTATGTAGATTCCTTCATGTTCAGGTTTTAGTTTTGAAAGACCTGTTACCTTTTCTATGAGGGTCGAGACAAATTTGAGACGTGCTATATTTTTATGTTAAGTATTAGAATAGGATTTTCTCAGTATTACTTTCTAGATTTATCTTACCAACTTTAGCTATAGAGGCTTGAAGTCTTGCTCTATCTAGGAACTTCAAGGCATAGTGTCCAAACTAGTCAAAATTGAAGCATTGTAACTTGGATATATCTTTTCTTTTCTTAAGTGATCCTTTTTCTTTAGTTTATTTGTCTTTCTTCCTTTTGAAGTTTCATTTCTTAAGACTTATTATTTAGCACATGAATGTCTTCATTCGTAGAGTTTTGACCAATACCCCTAGTGATTAGCTTGGACTCCTCATGAATGCACTCTATGTTCAATTGGTCAAATTTAAGGAATTTTGGGCAAGCACTGACTCCTTGAATAAATTTTTCCCATGAAGTTGGTACTCCATTCAAGGCCAACATAATTAACTCCTTTCTATCAATAAGATTCCCAATGGTGGAAATATGGTCCCTTTATTATGTAATCCTCATAAAATATGATGAAAGTGATTCTCCTTTATTCATCCTTACATGACGAAGATTTTTCTTAAGAGATAATGCCTTGGTAGTGTTATTCATTTTATCCATATTTTTTAATGTTTCATAGCTTTATTGTTGTTCTTTATCCATTGGTGCTTATCCCCTTCATCGTTAGGTATTACTATCTCATTTTTTGCAAATGCTTCCAATTCATGTTCTCTAAGAGTGAGCATAATTCAGATTTTCCATGAGATAAAATTCATGGCTCCTTTAATTCTTAATTTTCCTGAGTCTGGTTTTAGTATCAATGAGTGATTGTTCTAACTTCTGATCTTTCCCTAAAGCTTGAAGCTGTGTTGCAATATGATTGAGTTTGGTTTGATAAAAGTTCTCCTCTTGGTTTCTATCAAATGTACCTTTAACCCCTATAATTTGAAACAATTTTTTCTAGGTATTCACCATTGAGTTCCATTTATCTCTGGCATAAAGGTTGGTACTGCAAAACTTAGACAAAGCAGTGGTTGTCTTGATGGCTTGCAAGGAGTCCCCATCATCGAAAAGAGATGTGTTGAGTTTAAAGGTGGCTTGCTTCCTACCTCTACGAGACTAATCTTGGGGTTAGTTGAGAGAAATACAACCATATATTGGGGAGTGATCAGACATGCTGATAGGGTTAATTTAAACAAGGTATTATCCTGGTTGTTGTTTCAACTCCATCTACATCTTGTTAAAGTATATCCTGTCCAATCTGCAATAGACTCTGTTCTTGAAAGACTGATTGTTACACCAAGAAAACCATATGTTGTTGTACTCATTTTTCATGTTCTCTAGTGGATCACTGACTTGGAATCTCCTTTTAAATTTAGACCAAAAGAAGAATTCATTACCTTTCCAATCATGTTTTTTTTGCCAAATCATATTGAAATCCCCAATAAATACCCATTTTATGTCAGGGAGGTTAGTAGCAAGCCAGTCCCACAAAGTGGCCCTTTCCTTGTAGTCATTGGAGACATATATGTTACAAATTCCTATCTCCTACTCTTGAACTTTAAACTTTTCCCATATAACTCTCTGGCAGGGGTGATGTACCCTTATCAATTAGTTTGTCAGCCCATTTACTTCCTATCAACATTGCCACCCCTCCTTTTGCCTCTAGTATGATAATAATATAGGCAAGTAGCTTGATTCCAAATAAAATTTAGAATGGTATGAGCCTTATAACCAATCACTTTTATCACTTGTAAACAAATATCTTTATTGTATGCCTTATTACACCAATTCTTGACCATATACTTCATGTCGGGCATTTCCAGCCCCCTAACGTTCCAACTGTGTAAGTGCATCATCATGAGGATTTGGGGGGGTTAGATTTCTTACATAACCTATTAAAACATTCTGGTAACTCAATGCTTTTCACTTTATTACTTTTTCATTGTTTTTTATGCTACTACTTCTTTCATAAGTTTTTCTTTTTTTCTTTTTTTTGAAATAACTTCAACAAACCCATCTTCATCTCCTCCATGTTCACTACATGCAGAAAGGGAGGGGATTTCTTCCATGGTAACATATTCCTCCCCCAATGGACTTTGGTTCAAAACTACAACCTTACCTGGTCCCTGGGTATTATCGGGAGGCATGGTGTCAAAGCAAAGGCTAGCATGTTCAATCAACTGTTGTTGCTCGACCCTACTAACATTAGAGATGTTTTTTTTTTGTTTTTAATAGTGGATAGGGATATTTATGAGCATTGGAAAAGAGTGAATTGTCTTCATTGACTTTTTCTCTAGGTATAAGAATATACTGAGGTTGACAAGCAATAGACTTCTTGGGTTCACGGTAAGGTAAAGCAACAAGAATCTCAAATTCATCTTCAAAGAGAGGGTTTGATAAAGAGACAAACTTGTCCAATGGGGTATCAAGAGTTTCCTTGAGCCTATCAGGCATACCACTGTTAGCATTTGCTTCATGGGGTGCTCTAGAATTGCCAACGTCTTCTCTGTTACCAAGGATATCATTACTATTGACCGTATTGCCCTTCTCTTTTGTCATGGGAGGAGTATTATTATCCTTTCTATGGTTTTCACTAAAGTTTTTCGAAAGAGTTTTTAATAATGGGCAGTCTTTCCTATTGTGACCATTCAATTTGCAATGGAAACAAACCCCAATATCTCCTAATCTAGTAATAGCCCAATTCCATCTATCTCCTTCAATGTCCAAGGCAATTTCATCAGGAAAATCAATGTTGGGGTTGAGAATGAGAAGGGCACGTGCATTGAGGTGCGGCGGGGTCACTTTTGCTTCTTCAACTTGAAGCGTAGAACCAAGATGTTTCAATAAATGTGGAATAAACTACCAAAATTCTAGTTGAACATTTCTAAGTTCAATCCAAACCGGGGATGACTAGGCAATAACCTTCTTGGACTTGCAACTAGGTGTCCATGGGAGGTTCGTAAACATAGTTTGTCCTACATTCCAATAACCCTTGTTTAACACTTTTTCTTGCATAGCATGATTTTTTTTAAAAATAACAAATAGACCTCTCTGAATCAATCTACAAAAACCAACTTTGATGCCAAGTTTTTTACCCCACACATTACCTATCCAATCATCAAGAAACTTTCTAGCAGGTAAAAAATTTAAATCCATGCAAACAAGAAAAACAACAATGTTTTTTAAATGAGATTGTTCAGCTTTGATAGCATTTACCATATCCTCATTCGAAGAGAGTTCAAAAATCTTAGCACCAGACATCGGATTCTTACCTTCCTGTCCACCTTCTTTCTCTCCTCTGGCTCCCACTGCAGACGAGTCACTATGTTCTCCTCCATGTCTATTTCCATTGATTCTGGGAGATCCTCCTCCATCTTTATCAACCACCTAAAACTACGTTGTCTCAGGAAGAACCATTTCTTCCGCCACCACTACTCTGTATGAAGGTCGATTTTTTCCTCCACTACCATCCTACAGCCCTTCTTCAGCCTCTTTAATATTTTTTTGCCTATCACTTCCATCATTAATGCCCTCTACAGCCATTAGAAGAAATTGTGGGAAGTCGAATAAATCTACTACTAGATGGCCTTCATCTCAAGCGCAAAAAGGCAAACAAAAACATAGTAGAGTAGAAGCCCAGCGGGAAATAATGATAGGAAGTGCTAGAGAAAGAAAGGGCAAAAAGCACATGAACGAACACAACAAAACAAAAAGGGAAATAACTACACTACAAACCCTCGAAAAAATAAAGACACGACACATAGACTCCAAAAGCAGAAGCCGACACAGGAGCAGTACGGAGGAGCCACGGGTCCCTCCACTTGCGTCAGCGACGACACAAATCGCAAAAAACTAGTCCTTTAACCAAGTTGCAGAGCGATCAAGATAAAAAAATTCATCAAATTTAATATGGTTTTTAAATAAGATAATTTAAAATATCAATTTTACACTCCATTTTGTTCATTATTTTATTCTTACATTCTATTTTGTTCATTATTTTATTCTCAATTATTTATGAAGATACTAAAATATAAACTGTATATTGACGATATTTATTACTTACACTAAATCTAGATTAAAATATATATTTTATCTACTCTGCGACCTAAATATAGGTTACATTATTTTTCGCTTATGAAGTCTTCTGTAAAATAAAACTCAAAATAAGCAAACTATATCTAGAAATTTTAACTAAAAATTATTTAAACTTAGAGGCATTTTATAAGCATCGGTTGTGAAAAGTTATGACGAAATTAAGTACCATAGGCATCAACAGCTCGACTTCTTCGAGGGGTCGCCAAGAGAAACTATTGCTGACGCTTCATTCCGTACATATTCTTAGATGAATGCAATCCATTTGTCAAATTCGCATACCAAATTGAAAAACCTTTGCATCGTTAGATTGCTAAGCATTTGGTAGGAGGACAGTGAACTGAAGAAATGCAAATGCAGCAAGAGAGGCAGATGGGTTGTATGGAGAAGGAATTTGCAGAGTGGTGTAAAAGCCTCGAATGCCGCATAGGAGATTTACGTATCGAAGCCACCGAGCTTTTCATCGAAGCAAATTGTCTTACGAACCGCGAAGAGCTGCCTCGTCGTCTGCAACAGCTCGATAGTCGTCATAATTCCTTACATTCTGAATTTCTCCTCATTGAAGTTGATCACGAGCATCGAATCACTGGAAATATTCGGTCGTTACGTGGCGTCTTTAATACCTTCGATTTTCTACGGAAAAAGATCATCAAGATAATAGAGAATGAAAGGAAGGCCAAAGAATTTGTAGAGGGACTGCCCATTGTAACAATTTGAGATTTTCATGTTGAGGATGAGCTTTTCTGTGGAGTTTGTAGGGATGATTTTATCCTGGGAGAACAGGTTCGAGAAATTCCTTGTATGATCGGCCACATATTTCATTCTCGCTGTATTTGGCCATGGGTTGAGGATCACAACACTTGCCCCATCTGCACGACTCCCTTCTTTGTGGACAATGGGCGTAGATTACTACAACAGGATTGAGAAAACGGTGTGGACGGAAAAAATGATTTGAAGCGATATTATAAGCTGTGAATAAATTTAGCCTGGGTTTTACTGAATTCAGCTAAGTTGAATTGTATTAGACAATACAGGCATGTGTTATGGATATATATCGTTAAAATAAGTAGTTGCAGTGATTATGGCTTAGGGACGGTAGTCTTCAATTACATTTTTGCTAGACATATTTAGATTAAATTTTTAAATTTAGAAAATTTCAACAAAATATTAAATCAATTATATTAATATTTTTTTAAAAAAAATTAACAATAATTTTACAGGGCCCTCTCTATTTGAGTTCAAGACCCTCTCCCTGCCATTTGAATCAAAAATAATAATTTTACAGATTTTTCAAAAATATTTTTAAAATAAGAATTAAAAATAAATTTAAAATTCGGGGTTCAAAGCCTGTGGTCTATTATTTTACTTCAATGATTCTTTCGCACATTTTCCTAGGAGCATTGTTTTCATATGTTTATTGCAAAACAAATATGATTGTGGATGTAATTGCATAATTCCATCCTCATCAAAGACTAAGCTGGCTCCAAAGATTCATCAAATGGTAAGCTGGCTAAATTTGGTCCCATAAAATTCAGAGGCTCCAAATATTTATAACGGGTGTGGCTTTATGGCCATGGCTTAGAAGGATTGGAAATCCCTTTAGAAGAGCAGGGTCTATGGAAGCTGTACAGTGAGGTTACATCTTGCAGCTATGAGGGTGTGCACGTCATGTGGTCGATTCTCCACAAATCCGAGAAATCTCGGTTCTCCAGAATGCATTCAGTGAACTGAAAATGCTCAATATGGATTAATTAAATGGGTTTCTTGTGTTTATTATGTATATAAGTATAGTGAGTATGTCATGCACTTACACAGAGTTAGAATTGTATGGGGGAAGGTAGAGCATCAGTCAGAATACAGAGAATAATTAAGCCGATAGGCTTTTTATTGTGGGAACCACAATAGACGGAAAACTGTCTGATGCCACAAAATTGTCTTATAACGGAAAAAATTAACCGTAAATTTTTTCAGTCTTCCCTAAGCGCGTCCTCTATCATGGCAAACAATTCCTAAAGTTTTTTGATGACCCATCTTCCTCACCGACACCGTATCTTCTACTTCATTGGGTGATAGCGTAAATATCGGCTGGCATTCGCAACATGCAAACCGTTTCAAATGAAAGATATGAATAAAGAACATGCAAATCGGAACTGACTGCTACAGAAAATGCTTCGCAGGAAGAAATAGTCTAACCGAGTTGGTATTCTACACCATACTACAACTTGGTATAATTGGTTTCAGGTGGAATCAGCTCCCAAGAACATCCATTGAGATACGGATCATTTTAGTATGGTTGGATAATTTCAGACTTATTGTTCAAAATATGAATGTTTAAGCTCTAATTTTTCTCAAGGAATTTGTCCCCCAGTCCTTATACAAAGATCTGGCACAAAAAGCTTTGTCTGATGTCTTTGGAGATGGTAATGCAGGTGGAATATCCGTCTGATGTGCTGGTATTGCCAGAAATGGCTTGGAGGTTCAATTTTTCATTTTTTGTGGTATAGGTTTAGAAAGTGTTGTTTGTCTTCAATTAGTCCGTTAAATTTGCCAGGCTGTGATGCAGATCAATTAAGTTTTGGCTTAGGAGACAGCTAGAAAGTCTTTACCTATGCTGATTTTTAATTTTTTTAATCTTTCATTTTGAAAAACTCTAAAATCTTTATTATTTTTTCTACGGAGTGAGGAATATCGTGTGCTCCGCGTATTTAGATGTTGTTGTCTCAACTTTCAAAGTGTTGCCTGGAGCGCCAAGTTTTTTAACTCTTTAAATTAGTTAAAATTTTGCTGATTAATATCCTATACAATCATTTGTTGGCGGACGTGGGTGCCAGCAGGGCACCGTCATTAATCTTTCCTGCACCTGCGTTGTCCTTCCCCACCTACTACTGCCACCGTATATAATACTATTTTTTTTCTGACCTTTTTATCTGCGTGGGACCTTCTTTTTTTCACTTTTTCGCATGATGGCATAACCATTATTTTGTTTATGCGATCATGCGACCTCACTTATTTTTCATCCACCATCTACCATATTAAATGTATTTTTATTTTATATTTTTTCTCTCTGACTTTTCATTTGATCGGATATTCTCCAGGCTATTCCAGAAATTTTGAGAGTTAAATATTTCGTAAAATGGGAATGTTCTTCTAAGTTTTTGTGTCCAGAAAAATTCTTTGTCTATGCAAGAAATATATTGGGTGTTCTCTGGCAGCTCTCTGTGTAATCAGAAAATCAAGGCATTAATATAAATTTCTTATTTTAAATCTCTGAGAGTGCTTTGTTTTTACTCTATTTTATTATCTCCAGCATTGTATGTTTGTGTCTTCCTCCATCAAACTGGTATCAGAGCACGATTATTGAAGAAAAAAAAGTTTGCTGGAGATTGAAGCACAAAAAAGATCTGGGTATTATTTCTTGGCAAAATTTCATTCTGGGTAAAGAGTAAATCACAAAGCAGTTGAAGATCTAAGGAGGTGAGCAAAGAAATAAAAGGGTTTATAAAGAGAAAAAAAAAAAGTATTACTGGTAAACCATGGCAAGAACCAGTGGGAGTATTTCTCAGCCTCAGATTCTAATTTTTAATGGCAAAAATTATGATTATTGGAGCATAAAAATGAAGACTCTCTTTCGTTCTCAAGATGTTTGGGATTTAGTGGAAAATGGGTTTCCTGAACCACCAGACTAGCAAGCAGGCCCTTTCACAAGCTGATAAAGATTTATTGAAGGAAAATAAGAAGAAGGATGCAAAGGCACTATTTTTCATTCAATAAGCAATGGAAGAATCAATCTTTCCAAAGGTTGCAGCTGCCACAAGATCAAAACATGCATGGGATGGTTTGCAAACAACATACCAAGGCACAGGCAAGGTAATAATGACAAAATTGCAAATACTTAGAAAGGATTTTGAAAATTTACAAATGAAAGACTCAGATTCAATAGATGTTTTTTTCACTCATGCAATATCTATAGTAAATCAGTTAAGGACCTATGGAGACACTATTGAATATCAAAATATTGTTGAAAAAATACTTAGAAGTCTGCCTGCTAAATTTGATGTTGTAGTAATAGCCATTCAAGAGGCTAAAGATCTTTCTCAGTTATCAGTAGATGAATTAATGAGATCACTTTTAGTCCATGAGAAAAGATTGAACCGAACAGGGTCATCATCATTTGAGAATGCATTCAAGACTCAGCTCTCATTTGGCAAGTCAAGAGGGAGATCCAACAACAGCAGAGGCAGAGAACGTTTTTCATCAAAAGGAGGAAGAGAAAACACACAATTTGAAAGTAGAAGACCACCATCAAGTCCAAATGCCCATTCTACATCAACAAGAGGAAGGGGGAGTAGTCACTCTCAAAGCCATCATCAAGGAGAAAAGTATGATAAATCTAACATTCAATGTCATTATTGTAGCAAATTTGGGCATTATGCATCAGAATGTAAGAAAAAACAATATGATTTGAATAAGCAAAAGGTACATTTTACAAATGAAAATCAGTCAAACACTAGTGAATTGGACACAATATTGATAGCATGCAATGTAGCACAAGAAAGTTCTAAAGAACTATGGTTTTTAGATAGTGGGTGTAGTAACCACATGAGTTGTAAGAAGGAGATGTTTTCAACAATAGATGATTCAGTAAAATCAGAAGTTAAATTGAGAAATGATTAAAGAGTCACAGTTATGGGCAAATGGTCAATTAACATAAAAACAAAACAAGGTGAAGATAAACATATTTCAGATGTATACTATGTTCCCGGATTACAACACAACCTTATAAGTATTGGGCAATTGGTACAAAAAGGTTATAGAATATATTTTGAGAATGGTGAATGTGTGATCCTAGATAAGAAACCAAACAATAGGCTGATTGCAAGAGTTGAAATGACAAAGAATAGGATGTTCCCATTAAAAATTCAAAGTGGATTAATGATAGAGCCACAAGGTTTGCAAAAGGTTGCTGAAATAGCTTTTAAAGTTTCATACAAAAATGAATCTTGGTTATGGCATTTAAGACTTGGGCATTTAAACTTCAAAGAAATGCAGTTGTTATATAAGAAGAAAATGGTATATGGGTTGCCACAAATAGAGCCACTTAAAACCACATGTGAGAGTTGCATATTGGCAAAACAATATAGAAAATCATTTCTAGTTGGAGAATCATATAGAGCAAAACAACCATTAGAAATAGTACATTCAGACATTTGTGGACCTATGCAAACACCTTCCATAAGTGGAAAACTTTATTTCATAACATTCATTGATTATTTTAGTAGAAAAGCATGGGTTTATTTCTTGAAGTATAAATCTGATACGTTTGTTGTTTTCAAAGAGTTCAAGGCAAAAGTTGAAAAAGAAAGTGGATATTTTATTAAGATATTGAGAACCGATCAAGGTGGAGAGTATGTCTCAATTGAATTTCAAAATTTTTGCAAAGTAAATGACATAAATAAACAATTTACAATAAGGTACACACCTCAACAAAATGGAGTAGCAGAGAGAAAAAATAGAACAATCATGGAAATGGCACGTAGCATGATAAAGGCAAAACACTTACCAAATGAATATTGGGCTGAAGCAGTTGCATGTTCGGTATATATTTTGAATAGGTGCCCAACAAAAGTAGTGATAAATAAAACACAAGAAGAAGCTTAGAGCAAAAGAAAACATAACATATCACATTTAAGAATTTTTGGATGTGTGGCATACTCATTGATACCTCAAGAGTTGAGAAGAAAATTAGATGACAAAGGAGAGAAATGTATATTTGTGGGATATAGTGAACATTCAAAAGTATATAATCTATACAATCCCATTACAAAGAAGCTGATAATAAGTCATGATGTTGAATTTTTTGAAGAAGAGGCATGGGATGGAAGCATAGACAAAATAAATTCAAGTACACCTAATGTCCTACAAGAGAATGAAGAAGATGAAAATCAAGTTGCAAATCCTCCTACACAAGTAAATGCTCCTACAACACCATCAAGAGCACCTAGCACTCCAAATCTCACTGCTCAAACTAGTAATAATAGCAGTGAATCTTCTAATCCAACACTTGCATCTTTAAGGTCTAGGTCCATAAACACATCAAAGAAGACAAGAAGTTTTAGAGAGATTTATGATGAAACTCAAGAAGCTGAAAATGCTAATTTTTGTTGCGATTTTGCATTGTTAACACAAGCTGATCCAATTTATTTTGAAGAAGCCATAAAAGAAGACAAATAGATTACAGCCATGGATGAAGAGATTCAGTCAATAGAAAAGAATGAAACTTGGGATCTAGTAGAACTTCCTAAAGGCAAGGATGTGATTGGAGTTAAAATAGATTTATAAGACAAAGTATAATGTTGATGGTAAAGTAGCCAAGCACAAGGCAAGACTAGTGGCAAAAGGTTTTACACAAAAGCCAAGTATAAATTTCAAAGAAACATTTGCACCCGTAGCAAGAATGGATACAATAAGAATGGTCCTATCTATTGCAACTCAAAACAAATGGAAAGTTTATCAAATGGACGTCAAATCAGCGTTCTTAAATGAAATTTTGGAAGAAGAGGTGTATGTAAGTCAGCCACCTGGTTATGAAGTTTTGGAAGAAGAACATAAAGTATGTAGATTGAAAAAGACATTATATGGTTTGAAACAAGCTCCTAGAGCTTGGTACAACATGATAGATTCTTATTTTGTGAATAATGACTTTAACAAGTGTGGCAATGAACCAACTTTGTATATCAAAGTGAATGATGAAGAAGAAATATTGATAGTCTGTTTATATGTAGATGATTTGATATTCACAGGAAATATGCAAACTAATACATTCAAAACAGCCATGAAAAAGGAATTTGATATGACTGATTTGGGCCTCATGAGATACTTTCTTGGCATGGAGGTAAGTCAAAATGATCAAGGAATTTTCATATGTCAAAGCAAGTATGCTGGTGAATTGTTGAAAAGATTTAAGATGACAAATGTGAATCCAGGCCCTACACCAGTTGCATTAGGTTTGAAGTTTAGTAAGGATGATCAAGGTCCAAGTGTAGATCTAACTTTATTCAAAAGATTAGTGGGCAGCCTCATGTATTTAACCACCACAAGACCAGATATCATATTTTGTGTTAGCCTTATTTCTAGATTCATGGAGAAACTGAAAGAGTCACATTGGAAAGCTGAAAAAAGAATTTTGAGATACATAGTTGGAACAAAGAATTTTGGAATTTTGTATACTTCTTCAGATGATTACAAACTGATTGGATATATAGACAGTGATTGGGGAGGTAGCATAGATGATAGAAAAAGCACTTACGGATACATTTTTCATCTAGGTTCCAGTGCTATCTCTTGGGCATCAAAGAAATAATCAATTGTTACTCTCTCATCAGCTGAAGCAGAGTATGTAGTAGCCACAACAGCATCTTGTCAAGCAGTTTGGTTGAGGAGAGTACTTTCAGATTTGGGACATCATCAAGAAGAAGCTACGAAGATCTATTTTGATAACAATTCAGCAATAGCCTTATCTAAAAATCATGTATTCCATAAACGAAGTAAACATATTGATACTAGATATCATTTTATAAGAGAATTGGTAAACAATGGTGACATTCATCTTGAGTTTTGTAGGTCAAATGAACAACTAGCTAACATTTTCACAAAACCACTGGCAAAGAACGTTTTTGAACATCTTTGGGAAGAAATCGGCATTGCGGACATACATAACAGTGAAGATTAAGGGGGAGTATTGGCGGACGTGGGTGCCAGCAAGGCACCTTCATTAATATTCCTTGCACCTGCGTTGTCCTTCCCCACCTACTACTGCCTTCTCTCAATGCCTTGTCACATAATCTCAAGGCATTCTTTCCAGCCTTGCGATTATGCGAACAATCCTTTTTCTTCTGCCAACCACCGCATATAATACTATTTTTTTTCTGACCTCTCTATCTGCGTGGGCCCCTCTCTTTTTCACTTTTCGCATGATCACATAACCATTATTTTTTTTATGTGATCATGCGACCCGACTCATTTTTCATCCGCCATCTACCATATTAAATGTATTTTTATTTTATATTTTTTCTCTCTGACTTTTCATTTGATCAGACATTCTCCAGGCTGTTCCAGAAATTTTGAGAGTTAAATATTTTGTAAAATGGAAATGTTCTTCTAAGTTTTTGTGTCCACAAAAATTCTCTATCTATGTAAGAAATATATTGGGTGTTCTGAGCATTCTGGCAGCTCTCTGTGTAATCAGAAAATGAAGGCATTAATATAAATTTCTTATTTTAAATCTCTGAGAGTGCTTTGTTTTTACTCTATTTTATTATCTCTAGCATTGTATGTTTGTGTCTTCCTCCATCATCATTTATGTGTTAGTATTCAAGTTCTTTAAATTAATTGAAATTTTGTTGATTAATATCTCATATAAGAATTTTAGTTAAATTTAGTTACTACAAATTCTAGCTCTACATATGAAAATGGATTTCACAAAGTTTTTTTAATTTTATTTATTTCTTTTGTTCAAAATGTTCCAAAGCTCTCATTTTGGCACATGCAAATATGATTCCATTCGAGAGTACAAGCTTCAAATTTATAACTTCCATAATTCGACAAATGATTTGATTGTTGTAAACCCATGAAGAAATGTAAGCATGTACGTTGGAAACTTTAAAAAAAGAGGCATATCAACAGGTGCGATAGTTTGATGTGCTCTATATAGAATAGGAAGCGATGTCGCTGAGTCTGCAAGTTTAATCATGGAACCTACTCATGATTATAGTGACATGCTGTTCAAAATGAGTCCACCTTGTTCCCATGATATTTTAATGAATGGGAAATATTGTGCACCAACAAGGTACTTTACCTAAAAGTGATAGTAGTCCGTTGCTATTTATAAAAATTGTCCACAGTTTCATTGAATTCTATAATGATCACTTTTATAACTTATTTGGTCTCCCAGATGCCTCCAGAATTAACCAACATAATAGATTCCCTAATGCTAAATGAGTGGTATGCTAAGTGATTGGTACATATCAAAGATGGAGATAGAATTGAAAAGAGATCACTTAAAAATTGGTAATATATTTAGTCTCGTGGATGCCTTTAAAATCAACCAGCCTAGCAGATGCTCTACTAGCAGGTTATTGTTACACATAAGATGGGGAAAGCATTGAGAAAGGGACATCTACTACCAAGTTTATTTTGGATTTCTCAATGAGATTGGGTGATATTCATTTGAGACTGAGAATTAGATGCTTGGGAAATTCATTTTCATTCACTTCCAATTTTGAAGGTAGTGGTCATGTTTGATTCTTTGCATAAGCTTTAGTGGCTAAATACAAGAATAGACATCATATAAATTCACTCCAGATGAATATAATTAGTAATTAGTAGTTAGTGTATCTAAGGTGTGGATGAAATAGAATAGTGTGTTTGTTTAAATCTTTAGGTATTGTCAAAACAAACCAGCTACAAATGAGATATTCATGATAGTTTTTTTTACTGCCTTTTATAATTTCTGTATAGAGGGTTGCATTGCAAGTGATTTTGAAACCATACTAACAATAAATATCTTTGCACGTGGGACTCAAGATCTTTCTTTTCATGGAAACTGTTATTCTTTGCCTTTTTAAAATTTCCCTGATCAACATTTTTGCGCGCTTACCCTGAACAACAAATTTGAGAAAATTTATGATGTTGATAAGTTTATTGACAATCTCAGTGGTGTGGTTGAAGTGGCAAGGCAATTGCATAATAATAAGATAACTAGAAAAACTATAGTTATAACAATTCCACGCAGGGTCGCTGAACAATATACAACAGAAAATGCTGAATTATTTAGAAAGAAATGCAACATCATGCTCAGTATTGTCTTTCCATCAATAAATATGAAAATCAAGCAAGAGTCAAACTCTGAGATGGAATCTATCTCCTTCCTTGGCATGTAAGGTGCACTAGAGTTTTACCTGGAGATTCGAATGGTGGGAGATGAAATGCTAAAGAAATTACATGATGCAAAAGATGATGGGAGTCTCAAATAGGAATGTTTTGGAGCACAAGATCTTGGCATTTTTTTTTGAGAAAAGTCAGGTTCCCAGAAGACACCCCTCTCTATTTGATAGAATCAACATGGCATGAAAACCTCAATTCTCTCAAAGATATATTTCCAAATGTATATACCAAGGTATCGATTTATTTTCTGGCCTTAATAGTTTTGATCTATTTTATATAATGTGTGTTAACTCATCATTTGTATGCATTTATTTATGTATAGATGGAATAATTCCATTATCTAACTACCTATCATGTGACGTTTTTGACTGCGTTGATCTTCTATTTTGATAAGAAATTATTATGCCTTCTGATGCAAAGATGAAGCTCTTCCATTCAGGAAAAATAGAATTTGAAAAAGTACTTGATTTTTACATTTGTTCGCGTGGTGATGTCTTTGTGCCTGCAATTTCTGGTATGTATTATGCAAATGTTGTTGGACAGAGGATTGCAGCAAGGAAAACGCAAATACTTGTACCCACAACCAGACAAAGTTCTAATGATATGTTGTCGAATTTCATTTAACGTTATATTATTGACAAAAATCATATCTAGACTATTCATTTTTTTGCTAAGATTTTTCATTTAAATAGCCATTCAATTTTGAAGGACTAGCCATAAGAAGATTGAGAATTTACCTCCTGCATTTTAGAACTTGTCCAATTATTTTTTTATAATGTCAAATATGGATTTCCAAGAAAAAAAGCTTGGTGGGTGTGACCATGCAGCGAAAATTGTAAGTTACCAATTGATGCTTGCAATATTCTTTCATTTAATAAATAGAGTTATCAAGTTTCATCCAAATTATACCTTTGGACATTTTATTTGTTCAAATAATTTTGAGACAGGTGCTTCTCTTAGTTTAATGATATTACAAATTTGATTAATACAACCAGTTTACTTGAGGTTTTTACAATGGTTTGAAGCTGGCATTATTTCAAAAGAAATGGTTTGACTTAAAATAGTGGAGGTTATCATTTGCAGTAGATAGAACATTACAAGGAACAAGCTCCATTTGGTATAGATCATGATAGTAGTACAGTTAGTTAGTTGTGCACAGTGCACAATTTAGAAAGCATCAAACATTAGGATTTGGGACTAGGAATACATAGGGAACACTCCTAGATGTCCATGACATGTCAGTGGCAATTTGTGGATGTCCCAGCCTATTAGAAGCTATTCATACAACTCTCAGATGACAAATAATCTTCTTCAACTATCATTTAAGCGATTTCCTAACGATCCTAAAATTTGACCATGTTGTACTAATCATCTATATTTGTATCAATATTTTTTTTGTTGTGAAGAATATTTTGTTTTGGGCGCTATTCATTAATTTTTCTTCTCAGTTAACAAGTCTAATTGCAATGTTTTGATGGTTTTGGTATAGGAAAAGTGAATAAAGTGGAGTGTGGAAGATTGTCAGACTTAGAGTCCTTAGAGGAGTACAGTGGTCCTCTTTTGTAGTCTGCAACTGAGGTGAAGAACTTGGTGATGAAGATAGAGTATAGTGGAGACATTGATATATTATCGCCCTTTCCAGAGATAAACCTTGTTGATCACTGCCCTTCGACATATTAATCTTCAGATTATAGAGTTGATATGTTTTGTCCCTAATCTAAAATTGGTTGTTGCTGATGAGAGCTATTGAGTTGTGTGCTTGAATTCATGATGAAGTCCACCTTTAATTTGGATCCTGTCAACAATGTGATGATAATGTCTACAAGTCTACCTCTCAATTATCATACAACATATGTACTATCAGCGTGACCATTGCACCTCATTGGTACAAGTGCTAATATGTATTTGTATAAGGATAGACATCCCCCGCTTGTACATAATCAGATTACAAATCAGACTAGTTTTGTGTAAGCATGTTCAGTGATGCTAGTACCCAAATCAGTCTGGGTGATCATTCCGGATCTTTGGAACATATCAAAGACTTTTATAAAAGAAATGTACCCAAATTCTCACAGGAGGAAGAACAGGCACAGAGGTTTAAGGGTAAGATCAAATTGGGTGAGCATATAGCAGAGCCCTCAAAATTTGAAGGCTAACTTCATCATCTTAGACTTCGCTCACTCCCAATTTTCATTGTACATAAAGGCATGTCTGAGCTTTTATTCTTAGTTTTTTTTAACCTCCTCTAGAGTTGTGTTTCTTGAGTGGCAATTGCTTGCCTATATTGTCTGGAATTGGGGTTGGGGTTAGATAGGTGATTTTGAAGTATATCTTCTATACTTGTCAAGGGGATTTTTAGTCGGTAGTTATTTTGTGTTCTCTGTATTTTCTGTAGCAAGGTAGTTTTCCTAGTTTCATTTTGGATACAGATCTATGTATTACAAATTTGCAAATGGTTCTCTAATCTTCATGATATATCTCATACTTTATATTCATAAATATTTTCACGCTTTTTCCTTTTACCATACCAAAAAAATTTGCAATTTTTGTTATAAATTAATAGATCAGTTAAATTTAAATTTTTTTAGTTTTAAACATATTTTAAAAATTAATAATGAATTTAAAAATATTTTTATATATTAATCAATAATATATTTATACAGTCTATGAAAGAAGAAAAAATGATCACAAAATAAGAGTAAATGGAAACAACCGTCATAAAAGTTATCTATTAAAATCTTATTATTTTACATAGAAAAGACATAAGAAAAAAATAAAATAAATTATTGAATAAAATCAAAATAGCAATAAATTTAATATATAAAATAATTATTTTCATGGAGAAGATTTCAAATAATCTCATAGCAACTTTTTTTTATTCTTCTAGGGATAGCTCCTTCCTCTAAAATAGAAGGTTAAGCCCCTTGCCCCCCATAGGACTACTCCTTATTTTCTTCTTTAGGAGACCCCTCCTCTTTCTAAAATAGGGCTTAAGCACCCATAGGACCACACCATTAGGACATGCTCCCATGCCACTACTTAACTTATTATGGTTAGGAGTGGTTGCTCAACTTTTTTAAGAGATATTTGTGCTGCATGAATATTTGTTTTTTGTTTAATTTTAAGAAGAAAATATAAAATTTCTATCAATAAATTTAATAATAATTTGTACACTTAATATTTGAGGAAAAAAAGAAATAAAATCTTTTAAAAAAGAGGGATAAATATTTGTGGAGCCACATGGTATAGTGCTCGACTAAAATAGCAAAAGATTCTAAATTGTCTTTTTTTGACAATTCTAAATTTCAAGTAAATATAGCATATCAACATGGGGTAATAGAACAATTATATTTATAAAAATAATTTCTGAAAATATTTTCAAATTGATAATAAATTTTTAGATTAATGTGACTCATGTTGATTGGTGAATGAACTATCTCTCATAGTTTATTCACTATGTATTGTCAAATAAATACAATTTACTTGAAATAGTTTGATACAAAATTGAAGATTGTTGAATTATTAATGGCTAACCATTTAGTTAAAAATTAGTAAACTAAATAAATGCCAATGCAATAGGAGAAGTAGATGAGTTGTAATTATAAACTAATATTTAATTTTTAATATTAAATTAAATTTTATTTTATTTAATTAAGTCAATAGGTAGAGGGCCCTAATTGCATAACACCTAAAATAAAAACTAATAAGTAGCACTAGAATCCCTATTCAGGGCCACTACAAGTGAGAGCAAGCAAAAAAACCCCAGCCACAAAATTAATCAAAAACCAAAATAGTCACCTTCAAGGAGTTCCTGATGCTACTACTACCAACCATAATACTACATGAGAGTTTAACATCATCAGACTTCTGAAAGATCTCATGTCCTCGTTATGCAATTCTTCCCTAGTAGTCTATCTTTCTCTCCTCTTCTTCACCGCTTTCTTAGCCTATTCTTCAAAGTGACAATTCCAAATAAAACCTTCCTTGTAATCCCATCAAACACTATAGAGCAAGAAAACGAGATCGCTAAAGTGATCATTATTATGCAACAAAGTAGTAGAATTTTTTTTAAGAGAAGCAACTCTTTTTTGCAAATCATCAATTCTATTTTGGATATTATCAGCAACACATTTGTCTTCTGGAATAGGGGATTGTAGTATGTTCTAGAATGGATCATTATTAGTATGGATAGGGGAATTAAATACCATATTAATTGTATCTTCTAGTGAAATCAAGTTCATAGTTATCTTTAGTGATCTTTCTTTTTCCTCTTCCTCCAGCTCTTTAGCTTTAATAGCATAATCCTCATCTTTAGTATTCTCAATAGAATCATCTACCTCATGAAGCTCATAAACCATGTCCACCTTAGGAACAACTTCTACCTCTATCTATTTACCATTGTATTCCTTATTACAAAGATGGTATACCTCATTTCCTCACAACTTCTTAATGCTTAGGTTCCTTCCTCTTTTTTGTATCCTCATTCTTATTCTCTTCTTCAATAATGTCTACAAAAGGGCTCATAGGTATGTGCAAGATCATGGTATGCCAAAAAGTGGCGATGTGAAAAATAAGTCCTGATTGATAGACTCTTTGAAAAACAACTATAACTTTCAAACAATATAACATTTTTGAAATCTAAAATATACATCACATTATATCCTTCACCTAATACAATAATAATAAAAAATTCTTTCAATTTGGTTAAGTTTAAACTAAGTTAAGGTAGTCAGACACGAGAGTTTTTATATTCAGAAAAATTTGTAGCAAAAAAATCATAATAAATTATTTAATTGGAAAAAAATTAAAAGAAAATATACATCACACTTGGACATGAGTCTACTACTTTTAGCTAGAATCTTATAAAAAAATATTATCTTTTGAGTTTGTTTAATGTGGTCAGACATACACCTACTTCTTATTTTTTTTGTCCCGATTGATAGACTTATTGAAAAATAGCCATAAATTTTGAACTGTATAACATTTTTGAAATAAAAAACATGTGTCAAATTCTATGCTTTTCCTACTACAAGAAAAAAAAAATCAGTTTGACAATGTTTAGACTAAGTTAACATGGTTAGACACAAGAGTTTTTGTATTCTGGAAAATTTATAGAACTTAAATCATAATTAATTATTTAGTTAGAAAAAAATTACAAAATAATATGTGTCACATCGGGACATGAGTCTACGACTTATATCTATAATCTTGTAAAAAAAAATTATCATTTGATTATGTTTAAGGTGGTCAGACATACACCTACTTATTTTTTTCATGAAATTTTCATACTACTACATTGAAATTTGAAATTTGAAATTTTCAACATATAAAATAATTTTTTTTCAAAAACGGCCTAGTATCTTAGAAACTAAATTCAATTTTCTAAGGATTATCTTCCTAAATATTTTTGATATAATATTTATAACTTGCTCAAATTTTTATGTTAACTTGCCTAAACCTGATTTTTTGAATTTTCATTGCCACTTAAGGGCCTAGTTTTAACATACCATGATCCTGCACATACCCTTATGCTTTTCACTTTTTTATTGGTATTCTTGGCCTTTGAAGAGGTGGGATTGGTAGCAACAACTTTTCTTTTCTAAAGATTAATATCAAGCAAGGCCTCCTCAAGGGGAATATCATCATGAGGGGCTTTAGGGGTTTTAATATTCTATTTCCCAAAAGGTTTTCCTTTTTACCACTATGGTTAGCTTTATTAGGGAGGGTTTCTTTCAACTAGCTCAATTTTAACTATTCTTTTCATTGAATTTACAATGTGGCTTTGTTATTATTAACGGTATGATAAAAAGGAAGTTGTTAAATGGGGATTTATCAAATTGGTAATGAGAAAGAGCATACATTAAGCTATCGTGGAGTGGATAAGAGGAAACTTTCATAATGGTAATACTTAGGGATCGATATAGAAAGAAGGGTATATTAATTCTATGCTCATTTGTCAAATTATTCAAGATAGTAAATTTTATACCCATGGAAGGCATTATACCTAACTTTGAGGGTGAATAGGGGGTAAAAGGGAGTTTTGACAATGCATCTAATATTCCTCACTATTCATTTCTATGCTTGAGTTGGAATTGAAAAAGTAATGTAAATATGGAAATGCTTGAAATCAGATAAGATAAGATACATACCTCATAATGGAATTAAACTTGAAATACCTATTTTATGATACCTATGTATAGTCTCAGGAAATTATGCAACCAAATCCAGGACCAAAAAACTGCAACAGAGAAAACCCAAAAAACTTTTATCTTTCTAAAAGAAGGTTGAATTTGACCCAGATAGTAGGGCACAATCCTACCTCCAACTAAAGGTCATCCTTGACCTGAAACAACTCTAATAAAAATTTTGTTCATGGATCTCGGAAGTTCTCCGAAAAGGGTACTCAGATCTGCACTACAATTCTTGAAATAACAACTGTAGATATTTGAAAATGGTGTTTTGGGGTAGCTATATAGGGTTTTGCCTTAGTCAAACCCCTTGTTTTGGTGATCTCCATCTGCACGAATAGCTAGTTGTAACAGAATGTGTGTGTGTATTGAATGTGTAATGCCAAGATCTAATCCTCTAGATTGAAACCCTATCATGAATATGTATGAGGAAGCAATACATAGATTTGAATAAGATAAGAAAGCATACCAAGCCCCCAAGGCTAAAGTACTCCTACCAAACTCATAATCTATAATTGCTACCCCATAATCTTATCTTTAAATTCTTGAATATTTATAATGGTGGATCAAGGAAGAAAGGATCTCTCTTGCTCTAAATAGATGTTCAAAGTGGTGTGCTCACAAAAATGCTTGATATCAACAATGGCTTGATCTTCTATATCATCCTCTTGCAATCTTGCATCTTCACTTCACCATCACTTGCTTGCTTGTCATGACTTTTTGTCTCCACTCGATGGATACTTGATCGTGAAAATGTTTGATCTTGCTTGATGTCCTTTTTGTGTAAAAATGAAGGCAAATGAGAGTCTTTATATAGAGGTTTCAAGGTGAGGCTCCTAGAGTAATGTGACGACCCATAATTCAAATTTCACCTTGAATTATGGTCCAATCACAATAACCAACTAAGGAGGGAAAATAATTAAATAAATTTCAAATTAAAACCCTTTTACACTCAGATCTGAAAGCTCGGCATTGATTTTGAGGCCCTTGGGGACCAAATTTGAAAAGGGGGATCAAATCCCGAAGGAGGTCACAAACTACCTCATCTTTGACCTAGGTCAGGGATGACCTAGGTCAGGGATGACCTAGATGCTAACCTAGATCAAGGATGACCCAAACTTTGACCCAAGTTAGGGATGACCTAGACTCTAACCTAGGTTAGGGTCTACATCATCCTTGACCCACGGGTCCAGATCTAGCCAGAATGAGAAATAGGAGGTCCTAGGGATGCTCGGAGGCCTAAAAATGTTGTCAGAATAGGGAAGATTGCCAGGAAGAGGCACAAAATCTTATGATGAATATGATGAAGGTTAGGAGGACCTATTCCTAATTCCTACCTATAAAATAGAGCCATAAAGGAGGGAAATTAAGGAGAATCCTCAGGATCCTAACCCCAATTTCACCTAGAATGAAGGAATCAAGTGTAGAATGCATCCTAAATGGAAGTCTATCATGATAAATACACTAATAGATGGTGCTAAACCTATCAAGATGGAAGTTTTTCTATTTTAAGATGATACATTTAACCCCCACTTTAGCTTAGATATGACACTACATGAATATGCAAGCTAAAGTAAGAAAACATCATAGTCAAAAAAAAGGATATAGCCAAGTCCTTGATGTAGAGATCCTGCAAAAATCTAGTATAACATACAACATACAAGGTTAATAAAAATCCATAAATCACCTAGAGCTTACTATATGATAATCTAAGAAGTGCATAAAGCCCCTTATGCCCCCCCTGTTTCGGCTTTCTACTTCTGAAGGGTGAAACTAGGTGATAAGGAAAACTCTATTCACTAGATATGCATCTTATTGAAAATTTCTTTCCTAGACCAATTATAAGGATTCCTACCATTTGTAAACTGATTCAAGGAGTTAGGTAGCTAAATCAAGATTCCAACGCCACTAATGACACTAAAAACAAAGTTACCAAACTCAAGTTATGATGAAAAGAGTGGATGTTTATCTAAATGCATAAGAAGGGAAATCAAATTTTACCATGATTAAACCCTAAAAGAAACCCTAATTTTAACTATAAATAAGGAAAAGGAAAACATACTTACTCATTCATACCATTTGCAGATTTGAAAAGAGGAAGCATGATGCCGAGGAGAGAAGAACTTCAAGCGACGCACATGGAGCTTCTAAGACAGAGCCTGGCTACCAGATGGTCACTTCCTGAGGTGAGTTTTCTATTGTTTATTCCTGTAATTTCCAAATTCTTGATTTCTGTAGGAAAGGTCGACCCTAACCCTTAAAGGTTGACCCTGACCCAGCTACGTCAACCTGAGCCAAAAAGGTTGACATTGACTCGAAGGTCTCCACCTATTCTGGGATGAGGTCATCCTTGATCCAACAAGGTCGAACCTGACCTAGGAAGGTCAACCTTGACCTACTCAAGTTAGATTTGTAGATTTGATGATGTAGATTGCTGATATAATGTTTTTTTGTGCTTGCAGGACTTGGCCCATCTCTGAAAGCATCCCTTTGGAGATTTACTAGGCATTGTCAGAGAGAGACTATCTGAGCTTGACAATGATGAGATGTAGTTACTAATAGATGTGGGAATATACTGGGTATCAGTCCTACCATAGATCAGACTACACTGAGCCATGCTATTGGCTCTGATAGAGAGGTGGGATGAGGATACATGCTCCTTCCATCTTCTCTTAGGAGAGATTATAGTGACACTGGAGGATGTCTACAGGATTCTGTGGCTTCCAGTCGAACGTGAGACCATTAGACCTAGAGCATAGTGAGTTTGTGAGGAGATCCTTGTAGATAAAGAGTATTGCATATGATGGGTTATATAGATGGAAACTTGATCAGATCATGTCCTTTTGTCATCGATACTATTAGGTGCTACACCTTTGGTACGAAGAGTGATACTTTGTATAGTATCCTTGGTTGTGTTACCCAATGAAAATGGTACCATATTTTCTACACCTCTTGCCCGTCTTGTATAGATTATGGAGAGCGAGAGGACCATGTTCTCATGGCATCACAACATGTTAGCCCAGTTATACCACAAGATATTTCATCTAGTTAGATACTAGAGAGAGACTTTCGATATAAACACTCTTGCAGATTTGGCTATTTTAGAATTTCACATGTACACTTCCATGGTGTGTTCCAATGATGGTAGATGCAAGTACATTGAGAGCCTTTGAGAGATGCCTGGTAGTTTGGAGATATCCTCTATTGGAGGGTACATCTAGACTGCATTTTGAGCATCGATGTGATATGGAGACCCTACTGCTAGATGAAAGAGTGGCTAGATACATGATTCCAAATGAGATATTCATAGCGAAAGAAGCTACTAGAGGGTCATCAGAATCATATAGTGATGCCATACTATTATGATTGGGTGATGAGATAGTTCAGCCTGTTACAATGAGTCCCTAGGGTAGTACCTTGCTATGCACATCTAATGAGGTACGATCAGAGACTCGAGGCCATACACAGACCATCAATAGAAGACATAGAGGATAGTGATGTAGATGAGAAAAAGGATAGAGAGGTACCATCAGTTGTGACCTATTCAGGCATGAGCCAAAATTACATTAGGTACTAGAGTCTGTAGGGGACCCATCCCATCTTCCCTGAGGATTATCCTACAGGTGATCCAGGTCTTTTAAAGAGGACACACCAAGATAGTGGTACAGTGGAAGAGGATGAGCATGTCAGAGATGAGGAGGAGCACATCTCTATGGGAGATCCCATGGAGGGGGAGAGAGTAGAGGAGATGCCCCCATCTAGTGATACTGGTGCGGATGTACACATTTTTCATGCATCACAACTAAGATCATGATGGCCTCCACACCCCCACACAAAGATACCACCACCGAGGCCTAGACATAGAGAGCATGGAGAGATTATCTAGTCCATGCCCCCACCATCTAGACATTTTAGTGACATCCAAGAGGGAGACCTAGGTATCAATGTATGAGATTTGATTAAATGTGTAATTTAATTTGAAAGAGCATGAAATTGATAAATGTAATTTTCATTCTGTAGCTAGCGTAGTGGAGTGGAGGAGCTTTGTATCTGACATTCTAAAGGATACATGTATATCCTATTAACTGCTAGTGAGTGAGCAAGATTCCTCTCTTGGCTACAGAGGTCCTGGCAAGCATGCCAATATCTTTGCATGTGTCCAATGAGAGCTAAGGATGTGTAGAGAAAGGGAGGAGAAGCTGATAGCTGAGTTATAGAGTGTCCGAGGATGTTCATATGGTATGAGCATATCAAGGGGCCATAGAAGGACACATAGATCTACATCTTCCTATCATAGGCAAGAGAGATTTGGAAGCCATCATCCATTAGAGCGTAGTGATATACATAGTGATAAATAGGGCCATTGGCCACATATGTATTAGAACTTGAAAAAAATTGATGAATGAAAAAATTTCTCTATTAATTAGTTCTATGTTTGATTAATATGCTTTCATCAATATAAAACTTAACAAAAAGAAAGAAGGTGCATAAATATACTCACTATGTAATTTTTCTAGAACTACATAACCTATAAAACAAACTTTATAACAAATACATAAATGCACTAGGAAATAATGAATGAAATTAAGGATAATAATACTTGAGATGTATAATATTAATAGGTTCCTTAAAAGAAACACCATCCATATCAGCAAGTTTATAAGCATCAAAACCAAAGTCTTCAATAACAACAGAAGGTCCAAGCCAATTATGGCTAAACTTTCCTTTTCCACCTAGTAAAGCATTCATATTTCGCCGATTCTCATATAAGACTAAATCACCAACCAAAAATGTTTTTTCAATCACCTTATGATTATATTTCTTCTAAAGAGATTTATGATAAGCTTTTATATGTTCTAATGCATGTATTCGTTGTTCATCCAACATTTCTAGCTCTTGTAAGCGTTGTTTACGAAAAGTATCCTTGTCAATTATCCCATGAAATGAAACATGTACAGAAGGTATTTCTAATTCCAAAGGGATAATAGCATCAGTACCATAGACAAGATTGTAAGGAGAAGTACCTATGGTAGTACAAACATTATACCTATAAGCCCATAAAGCATAAGTCAATTGAGTATGCCAATCTTTCGCATGCTTACTAACTATTTTTCCTCAAAATTTGTTCAATGATTTTATTTGATGCTTCAACTTGTCCATTAGATTGAGGATAATAAGGAGTTGAAAATCTATGTTGAATTCAATATTTCTCCAAGAATTTTGTGACTTCTTGGTTTTTAAAAGAGGTACCATTATCTGAAATTATTGTTGAAGGTATACCAAGTCATGTTATGATATTGTTAAGGATAACATCCATAGTTGTTGAATGAAGAGGGACAACTTCAACCCACTTTGTGAAGTAATTCATAGCAGTCAGGATGTAAGTATTTCCTTGAGAAGAAGCTAGTGAGATTTTTCTAATAAGGTCAAAATCCCAAATACTAAAAGGCCATGGAGAAACTTGATTACAAAGCTCATGAGCAGGAGCATAAATCAAATTACTATGTTGTTGACATTGAGAACATTTCTTAACACAAATGAAAGAATCTTGTTCCATTGTTTTCCAATAACATCCCATTCAAAGAAATTTATGAACCAAAGATTTTCCACCAAAATGCCCACCACAAGAACTAGAATGAGCTTCTACCAAAGCTATCGGGATTTCAATTCTATTGAGACATCTTAATAATAATCCTTCATACGAGCATTTGTAAAGTGTATCTCCTAGAATGATGTAACGTGTTGCAACCTTCCTAATACAATTATGCATGTTCCTTGTTGCCAATTCAAGAAAATTACCATCTTTCTAAAAATGAAAAATATGAGAATACCATTCATTCGAATGCAAATTCAAACAATTAGAGGTAATCTTTTTAGAAATTGCAGGCCTTTTAAGGGTTTGTATAGTAAATTGAAAATTTTCAGCATTATTCTCAAGACAAACCAAAGAAGCTACACATACCATGGTATTTGCATGTCAGTTATCTTTCCTAGGTAAAGTTTGAATTAGATAAGAAGAGAATTGTGAAAGAACATCAAGAGCTAAATCTCTATATTGTGTCATTTTATCATTCTTAGTCTAATAACCTCCTTTAATTTGTTCAACAATTAATTATGAATCTCCATATATTTGCAAGTGTTTGATGTCAAGGGATGAAGCTGCTCGTAGGCCAGCTATAAGAATTTCATACTCCACAATGTTATTAGTACAAGGAAAGGTTAATTTATATGATAAAGGGATGGGTTTTTTCATAGCAGGAATCAAGATAATACCAACACCAAAACCTATCTTACATTTAGATCCATCAAAATATAATTCCAAAATATCATCCTATTGAATAGCTAGAATATTGTCATCAGGGAATTCCGTTGAAGTAGAAGATGTATCTGAATGAGGACAAGGAGCTTCAGCTAAATAATCTATCAAAGCATGTCCCTTAATAGACTTCTGAGAAATGAAATTAAGATCAATTTTTTTAAGTAACATCACCCACTTTTCCAGATGGCCAGAGAGATCAGTTTGTGAGAAAACATATTTCAAATCATCAAACTTGACAATCACATTGACTTCATCATTTATAAGATACTGCATGAGTTTCTGACATGCATAAACTATAGCTAGAGATTGTCTTTGCAAATTTGTGTATCTTGTTTCGTAATCAAGTAAAGTTTGACTAATGTAATACATAGGTATTTCTTTACCATCATTATCATTTTGAGCTAACAATGCACTCCTGACCTTTGGAGTCGCTGAAATGTACAAATGGAATGGTTTATGAAATTTAGCGGGTTGCAAGATAGGAGGATTTGCAAGATACTCCTTAAATTGCTCAAATTTTTGTTTACATTCATCATTCCAAGAGAATGCGGTATCCTTTCTAAGCAAGGAAGTAAAAGGAATAGTTTGATTAGCTAAATTAGAAATAAAGTGACAAATAGCTTGTATTTTTCCTTGTAAACTTTGTAACTGAGAAATATTATTAGGAGGCATATTAACAATAGCTTCAATCTTTTCATTATCTACTTCTATGCCTCACTTAGAGATTATAAATCCTAATAATTTACAAGAATCAACTCCAAAGACACATTTCTTAGGGTTCAATCTCATGTTATAACTTCTAATCCTTTTAAATATTTGTGACAAAATAGTAACATGATCTTCTCTTTGTATAGACTTTTCTAAGATGTCATCCACATAATCTTCAAGAACTTATAAATGCAATCATGAAAAATCAAAGTCATAGCTCGTTGATAAGTTTCTCCCGCATTATTTAATCCAAAAGGCATCATGACCCAACAAAATGTTCCCCAAGGTGTTATAAATGCAGCCATGAATTGATCTTTAGGAGGAATAAAAATTTGATTATATCCAGAAAAGCCATCCATAAAAGTTTACAAGGCACGACCTACTATTGAGTCCACAATCATATCAATGTTAGGTAATGGGAAATCATCCTTTAAGGATGCCTTGTTTAAGTCTTTAAAAACTGTACACATCCTTATCTTATTTTCTCCTTTTGAAACAAGCACAATGTTTGAAATCTAATTTGAGTAATCAATAAAATGGATAAATCTAGAATCCAATAACTTTTCAATTTTAATTTTAACCAATAAAGCAATTTATGGATTCTTCTTTCAAATTTTCTACTTCACAGGTTTCATATTTGGCTTTAAAATAATGTTATGAGTAACAATATTAGAATCTATACCTAGCATATCTGAATACATCCTAGCAAAAATGTCTTTAAATTCAAGTAAAAGGGAAACCAACTGATCACGTTCATCACGATTCAAACATTTCCCAATCTTTATCATCTTTTCAGGATTATTCTCATCCATTTGAATATCAATAGTATTAGGTATTAATAAATCACTTTGTATCAGAGGATCAATCAGTAATGGGAGAATATCTTGTTCATCATGCTCCCCAAAGTAAGCATCGATACTTAAATAATAAGATTTCTATCATTTGTGAGT
Source organism: Chamaecyparis obtusa (assembly GCA_027943335.1). NCBI lineage: Eukaryota > Viridiplantae > Streptophyta > Pinopsida > Cupressales > Cupressaceae > Chamaecyparis > Chamaecyparis obtusa. The sequence goes on along the minus strand of BSBK01005550.1, from coordinate 151,911 downwards.
GATCTTAGGTAAATCTTCATAAACCCCTAAAAACTCGATTAAGGTTTCATCTTCAGGAAAAATATCCAAAGTAGATGCTTGATTAATGTCAATAAGGAGTGGGTTAACCAATTTCAACTATCCACCAAAGATATGATTAACATTAAGAGGAAAAGTTGATGGTTGTCTATAAGGATTGAATCCTAATCCATATGTATGATCATAAATTTCATTATCCAAAGGTACTTGTATACCTTGTTCATATTTACCACATCCTTTCCCATTAAATCTTGATTTCTTAAGAAAATGATAACCAGGACCATATTGATCAGTCATATAAGATGGAGTCCAAGGAGCAGCATATGTCACAATATCATAACAATGAGGTTTCATAGTTTCAATCATTTATTAATCGAATTGGCAAAAAAATTACTTTTTAGTTCCCCCGAAATCAGGGAAGGAGTAAAATCTTGTTTCTCAAATTCACTTTGTTGCTTCATGAATTCCAAATCATAGACTTTATATTCTCTGATGAAAGTAGGATTAAAATCCAATGTCCCCCAATCATCCTCAGTCAAAGAAGAAGATGCAACTTCCTGTTGTTGTATCTCAGGTTGTTTTTCAATCTCTTTACTTGGTTGAAGAGGCTCAGAGATTTTGGCATATTTTGCATTTAGATAGGGATTTGGCACATCATCTGCATATAATGTATACATTAAGTTGTTATAGATGAACCTAACCTTAAGATGAAGAGTAGAAGGAACTACATGTACAGTATGTAAACAAGGTCTTCCTAAAAGAAGGTTATAATTTAGAGGTTTAGGCATAACATGAATAGGTGTGTTTAGAATAACTGGACCAAATTTAATAGGTAAGATAATAATGCCCAAATTTTGCTTCACAATATTGTCGAATCCACATATACGAACATTATCAGGTTGAATAGTTGTCAGATCAACTTTAATTGCCTTAATAATATCCATGCTACAAATATTAAGCCCAGATCCATTATCAATCAATGTTCTTTGAATGATACTCAAATTAATAAAAACAACAACCATAAGAGCATCATATTGATTCTGCCCCTCAGGAGAAGGTAGATCGTTATTGTAAAAAACAATAGGAGGTACAAAAGGCATAGTATGCATGCAATATAAAATAGAATGAATGTTCTCTTGATTAGGAGGCGAAGCAGGAAGAGTGGATAAAGATTTTTGTAATGCCTCATAATATATCAAGGAAGTTTGAAGTAATTCCCATTAAGATATCTTAGCAGGAGTAGAAGTAATTGGTCAACTAAGTTATACTTGTTAAAGGTAGAAGGAAACCTAGGTGCTTGAGGAAGCATAGGTTGAGAAGGTGATAAAGAAATCAGAACAGTAGGCTGAGGGTTATTTTGTGTACGATAAGCATGTGAAACGGAATCAGTGTTATCAAAGAAATCCAAAGGATCTCTAGATTTACCCTTAATTGTTATGTGAGGACATCCGTTTACCATCATCAAAGGTGTAGGATATATCATTCTCACTACCATGTACCTCATTAGGGAATCCATCCTTTTGTACAATAAAAGCCTCATCAAAGTATTCAAAACAAGAATCATACATGTTGAATACAAAGAAATTCTAAAAGCATGAAATGTAAATGTTTTTTTATTTTTTAAATATATACATGAAAGAAAGGTATAAATGTAAGAAATCTAATCTTATAAGTACACAAGACTTAAATATCCTACCAGAAGGAAACAGTTGTCATAAACGGGTTCACTAAAATAAATAGATGAAGGCGAACACACAAGATAATGCAAAGGGATATCTAACACCAAAAAGAAGGAGTTGTTTACATCGGGTTCACCAAAATGAATAGAGGGTAAAAGGGAGCTTTGACAATGCATCTAACATTCGTCACTATTCATTTGTATGCTTGAGATGGAATTTAATAAGTAATGTAAATCTGGAAATGCCTAAAATCAGATAAGATAAAATACATACCACATAATGGAATTAAAGTGGAAATACCTATTTTCTAATGCCTATGTATAGTATCACAAAATTCTGCAACCAGATCCAAGACCACAAAACCGCAATAGAGAAAACCCAGAAAACTTTTGTCTTTCTAGAAGCAGGTCAACTTTGACCCAGATCATGGGGCACAAACCTATCCTGGGGCATAATCCTACCCCCCATTGAAGGTCATCCTTGACCCAAAATAGCTCTGAATTTTTTTTTGTTCACAGATCTCAGAAGTTCACCGAAAATGGTACTTAGATCTGCAACTTCAATTCTTGAAACAATGACTGTAGATATTTGAAAATGGTGTTTTGGGGTGGCTATATAGGTTTTTGCCTTAGTCAAACCCCCGTTTTGGTGATCTCCACCTCCATGAATAGGCAGTTGTAATAGAATGTGTGTGTGTATTAAATGTGTAATTCCAAGATGTAATCCTCTAGATTGAAACCCTAGCATGATTGTGTATGAGAAAGCAATTGATAGATTTGAATAAGATAAAAAAGCATACCAAGCCCCCAAGGGTAAAGTACTCCTACCAAACACATAATCCGTAATTGCTACCACATGATTGTAGCTTTGAATGCTTGAATATTTATAATGGTGGATCAAGGAAGAAAGGATCTCTCTTGCTCCAAATAGATGTTCAGAATGGTGTGCTCACAAAAATGCTTGATATCAACAATGGCTTGATCTTCTATATCATCCTCTTGCAATCTTGCATCTTCACTTCACCATCACTTGCTTTCTTCTCATGACTTGTTGTCTCCACATGATGGATACTTGATCATGAAAATGCTTGATCTTGCTTGATGTCCTTGTTGTGTGAAAATGAAAGCAAATGAGAGTCCTTATATATAGGTTTCAAGGTGAGGCTCCTAGAGTAATTTGAGGACCCATAATTCAAATTTTACCTCAAATTATGGTCCAATCACAATAACCAACTAAGGGAAAATAATTAAATGAATTTCAAATTAAAACCCTTATGCAATCGGATCTAAAAGTCGACATTGATTTCAGAGTCGTCCGGGATTGAATTTGAAAAGGGGGATCAAATCCCGAAGGAGGTCAAGGACTACCTCATCTTTGACCTAGGTCAAGAACAAGTTAGACTCTAACCTAGGTCAGTGATGACCTAGACTCTGACCTAGGCCACGGATGACCTAGACTCTGGCCTAGGTCAGGGATGACCTAGACTATGACCTAGGTCAGGGTCTACCTCATCCTTGACCCAAGGGTCTAGATTCAAATAGAATTAGAAATAGGAGGTACTAGGGATGCCCATAGACCTAAAAATGATGTCAGAATAGGGCAGAGTGCCAGGAAGAGTCACAAAATCCTATGATGAATATGATGAAGGCCAAGAGGACCTATTCCTAAGTCCTACCTAGAAAATAGGGCCATAGAGGAGGGAAATTAAGGAGAATCCTCGGGATCCTAACCCTATTTTCACCTAGAATGAAAGAATCAAGTGTAGAATGCATCCTAAATGCAAGTCTATCATGATAAATAGACTAAAAGAGAGTGCTAAACCTATCAATATGGAGGCACTTTGATTTTAATATGACACAGAGGGTAAAGTATTTCATAAGAAAGAAGCAAACCAGAGCATACAAAGGGTGCAAAAAGAACCTAGCATACCCATTATCATTAGTTGTGGCTGCCAATTTGTCTGCTTTCTTGAAAATATCTTTCATGCAAAGCTTATAATCACCAAAGCTCTTTGTTTTAACTCTATCACCTTTTTATCTTATGCCTGTAGCCTCCTCTATCAATTGAAGGGTTGAATAGAATTTGATGCTCCTAATAGAAACATTGTCTTGGTGCCATGAATTAAAAAACTTCATAGAAAGAGTAGTGTTGCAACCCTTCGTAACTTGGAAATATGGCATGAAATCACCTTTGCTAAAAATATCCTAAATATCACTATTCTCCAATAGTTCCCTAGAATATCTCGACTTTGAATTCTTTAGAGGGCCCTGCATACTTTTAACCTCAAATAAATTCAACTAGTGATCCATAGACATTATTGGCCCTCCCTTACCATTTTTTTTTGGAAGAAGTAGCAAGCCACTAATATATTTATATATAAAATAAGTGGTTTAAGATCTCCTAAAGGAAAGAACTAGTAGAGAAAACCTACATTCCTTTCTCTATATACAAAAGATGATTGAATGACTCTAAAGTATATGACCGAGTCCATGTACTCCTATATACAATCTAATTTAGGTATACCCTTATTACATTTAGATTATAAATGACAAGAAAAAAACTCCAAATACATGACTCAAATATTAACATTGCATTTAAAGTTGAATTGAAAAAAGAAATAAGATTGATTGCTTGACTGACCACTAGTCTTCCCTACTAATCAAAATCATTTGCTTTGAACTGATTAATGGTCCTTTGCTCTGTTGTTTATATCCAATTTGAAGATCCCATTCTTTAATACTTGGTTGTTGATGATTGCCTCGCATTTCACATGGATTGCAAAATGAGTTAAATTGTTTTTCCTTTTTTATCAGTGTCCATATTGTGAAGGATAAGTACCTTGTTGCACATGCTTTGCATACTGAACACAAAATGTGGTGTAGGCATTGTGCACAAAAACAACCAAAGACATTTTTTCTTCATCCCACCACTAAACACAAAATTGCATAATTAAAAGCAATATATATACTATATGCCTCATTTTTCCATCGGTTTAAACCATTCCTCATAAAATTTAAGTTGAGTATCAGTATTATTTTCGTACACACTAGGCTCATTTTATAACTGTGCTCGAGAATAGTGTTATGAATTCTTGACACAAAATTGAGTTAAAATTGGGCTTTTACCAATAGTGTCAAAGAACATATTTGTGACCTAGTACCTAGATTGAAACAAACAAAAACTCACCACTTCCTACAAGCAAAAATTAGGGATTTTGGAACAAATTTCGACTCAAAAAACAAAATTGAACCCCAAAAAATTGAAATTCTTTATCTAGTATCCCTCCATGGATTGCAAATCTACTTCAGTCTTATCTTGGTTTTCAACTTGAAGTCTACCTAATTTACTCGTTGGATATTGAGAGCATTTCCAAATTATACATGCTATGAAGGTGCGACTGAGAGACAAGGAGAGCCCTGTATAGAAAAAATAGGGGAAATGTTATCATCTTCCTAGTGTGAACCCAGTGGAGGTGGTTGTTCAAACAAATTGTGCTCGTGCCCCATGATGACTAATATCACACGTACTTTGGAGAATATTTTCGTTTTCATATCTGCATCTAACACCCTACAAGGTTATGAAAAGTTTACTGGAGCGGATGCACATTCTAAATTTCCATTGTCTGTTTGATTCTATCGTATACATTGATATAGGATTATTTTCTCCAGAAAATATTGTGTGGGACAATACCTCCAACATATGGTTGTCCCTTCCACAAATCATAGCATTGTACCACTAGTCTTAGTTTGTTCCCCATAATTCATAATCTGGTTTGATAGTCTTATAAGCTATTTTCTCCAAAGCATTCCATTACTGAACCAAATCTAATATGTTTGAGAGAAGAATAGAAATGAGATACGAAGGATAGATCATTCTACGAGCTTGAGGGGAAAGAGTCTCTTCACCCAATATCTTCTTAACGCTCCTTCTGGGGTGTTGGCACTGAAAATTAAAGACTATCCGTGGTTGTTTATCGCCAATTTTATTCCTCAATTCTGCTATTGACTTTGTGGTTGCACAACCAGTATTCCATAATTAGCAATGGAAACGCTGATTCCAATTCACCAAACTCCAAGGATGAAGATGGAGTCTGCAATTTTGTTGAGATTTGTTACCTTGCAATCTTTTTGCCTTTTTGAATTCATTTTCTAAAAATTTAATAGGGAGTAATAATGTTTTGAGAACCGCTTCCATGATTTGAAAGGAGCGTACCCAAGCTATGTGTAAGTTCCTATCATTCCACGCATGCCAGGATAAGGCCAAATTATATAAACGATTAATGATGTCCTTCGCATCTGTTCAAGCATTGTATCTAATAATTATGGGGTACTCTTTGATAATGAAAGGGATACAATCATAATCTATGAGATATACAAATGTATCTCATCGAATTTGCAACAACTTTTCTTTTAATTAAACCATTGCAACTCGTGTTGCTTGATCTGACAATAGAAAATCTAAGGTGTCTGTCTTTATGCAATCCGTGTTGATTGATGCTTTTATTACACGGTGTACTGCTAAATGATCTCATCCTTTCGAACCTATTTAGCTTATATTAAAGTAAATCAATATGTGATAGCCTTTTCCTTTTACTTATTGACAATATCAGCTGAATTTGGAAAATCTGCGAAATTTACTTTGTTAACGATGAGTCCAAGATTATTTTATCACAGCCCAAGTTTGCAAGGTGGTCTACTACTTCGTTGCCTTCCCTATAGGTGTGATAGATGTAGTGATCACTGAAGGAGTCTAATAATGCACAGATTTCATTCAAAATGTATGCAATCTGCCAGTTTGAAGAGCTTTTGGATATGCATGCATTCACAATTATAGATGAATCTGTTGGCCTTCGTTTGTGTCCTTGATGCATTGATGTTTCCTGTCCTTGTTGACCTCCAGCTGTAATGCTGAGGTAATGCACGTACTTTGCAGTTGTCAACACTTGGCTCTTCTTGTACCATGTGTCTTGTGTGCATGGTGGACGTGAAACTTATTTGGAATTTTTTTCAAAGTTTTCGATGATTATTTCGTCTTAAGTTTTTGCATGTCTATTATTGTTTTTCTTGCCCTAACTGAGGGCGCCACCATGATTACTATTCTGAGCTTTTGATGACACTGTGTTGACTTCGTGATTGTGGGTTTTTGTTATGATACTCTTCTTTATGTGAGGAACAGGTTAATTTTTAGGGTATCTTTGCATCTTAAATAAAGGTACTTGTTGTTTGATTCCAAAAGGATAATCTTGCTCTATTTTTATGGATCAGAGGGATTCTTTTTCTCTATTTTATCATGATATGGTTCGATGGCTAATATGTGCTTTGTTTTGTTGTGTTGAAAATCTCTCTGAGCATTTGGTCTTTGGTGGTTTTGACTAGATACCAAATATGACAGTCTTCTTGTGGTTCGTTGTCAGTATGGTTTTCTGTCAATAGGTATGCATCTTCAGCAAGTTCTTCTCTAGCAAAGAACAGTCGTTATTGGCAAAATAATAGGGTTTTTTATATACATATATCTGAGGCATTTTTATAGCAACATTTGTTGTATGAATATGCTGGTCTATTCATAGTTTCTTAAAATGATTCATGAAAAGGGTCACTACAAAAATCTTCTAAACTTTCAGCTTTAATATTGGTTTGATATTTGCATAGTGGAGTGAAAGGAATTTGTGTCATTTCAACACTTGAGCAATTCTCTATGGTTCTTGCATTTTATTTTGTATCAAGTTTGTGGTGACGGTTGTTAGTTACACAGTTCAGTTGTGTAATGGTTAAGTTGGGAACAACTCGATTGAGTTCGGTTCTTGAGCAAAATATTCTCTATTTTTCATTGGGAACTTTTCTTAAGGGTTTTGTGAAATAGTTCTTTTATCTGGTTATTTGAAAATCAATTTATGTGAACTGATATTCTAAACAGTTGCAACGTCTGTTGTAACTGCTCTTGGAAATAACTTTGAAAAGGTATTATGTATACTTCCTATAAAAGGAGGAAGATGTTGATGTAAAATGTGTGCATAAAAAAGAGACTTATCTCTGATATGAAAATCATTGAAAGAATATCTTAAAATGTTTATATGTATAAGGTGTATGCGATGTTAAATGCATTTAGTTATATATATAAACTATATTGACAAAGGTTTATTTGAAGAAACAAGTGAAGGGCTATAGCCCAGGAAGGCAATTGTAGCTATTGTCGTATAAAGAGGGTTATTGTTCAATAAAAGTATAGGTTCTATAGGAGTGATTTTTCTCCCTGTGACAAAACCATAAGGTTTTGAGGGTTTCCCACTTGGAAAAAATCGTGTCTTGTCTCTATGAGTGGATTAATTTTTCATATGGTTTATTTTCTACAGCTTATGAATTTGTCATTTTAGAAATTTAAAGTTATCAGTTGCTGTAAGCTTGTTAAAATTATTGTATTCTGATTCACCCCCACTCTCAGAATTGTCACCGCTTCCAACAAGTGGTATCAAAGCAAGGGTCCCTTTATAAGTCTACCTATAGGGATTATCCAGGGGTAGTTGGAAATAAATGGCACAAGCTGAGGGAGCTTCGCTTAGTAGGGCTCCATTGTTTGATGGCAATGATTATGTTTTTTGGAGAGTAAGAATGGAAGCTTTCATTAATTCTTTAGATATTAATATGTGGGAAGTAGTTGCAAAAAAGTATACTATTCCTAATGTTGTAACTACAGATCTTGATGATAAAGCCAAGTATAAACTTGACAAAAGAGAAAAATTTACTATTCTTTGCGGTCTTACTAAAGATGTGTTTGCTAAGGTCATGTACTGTAAATCTGCTAATGACATCTGGGAATAGTTAGAAACCATTTATCAAGGTGATGAGAAAGTAAAGGAATCAAAATTGATAACATTAAAAACTCAATTTGATAATTTGAAGATGAATGAGGATGAAAATATAACTGCTTACTTTTTACATATTGATGAAGTAGTAAATGCTAGAAGGGGTTTAGGAGAGACTATTGAAGAACATGACATTATTTCAAAGGTAGTTAAAACTATTCTACCTAAATTTGAAACTATGATCTCCACCTTAGAAGAAAAGAAACATTTTTCTAAAATGACCTTACATCAATTACAAGGAACCTTGACTGCATATGAGATGAGAATCAAGAATCAAGCTGCTTCAACATCAAAAGAAATAACCTTTAAGGCTGAGAAACTAGATGAAAGTGATACAAATTTAACAAGTGCCCTAGAAGCATTGTTAGTCAGGAAAATGAGAAAGAAATATCAAGGAATACCTAAGTGTTTAAGTTGTGGTCAATTGGGACACTTTTCTGCAAAATGTCCTTATGCTGATCAAGATGATAATAATGAGAAAGCTAAAAAATTTTCAAGAAGGAAACCTTGGAATCAGAATTAGAGGCTCAAGAACTTTAAAAAGAAGAGTTTTTTGTTAAAAGAAGACTCTAGTGAAGAATCAAATGATTTTGAAGAAGAAGAAGTATCATTCATGGATGAAATTACCAATATTCCTAATTTAGAAACTAGAAAATTAGAATCTTCATCTGATTCAGATGAAGATATTGATCTTGAAAAAGAACTTCTTTGTTCTTTGCAAGAACTGAAGAAGCAAAAGAAATTGATATTAGAGTTTGAAAGAGAGAATAAAATATTGAAAACTGATTTAGAAATAACAAATCAGCTTATTGAGAATCAAAAACAATCTCTTGTTGAAAAGGACAAGAAACTGGATATGTTACAAAATCAGATTGATCAAGCTGAAGGAAAAACTTGCAATCAAAGTTTGAGTTATTTCAAAGGTTATTGTTTCAACTGCAATCTTTTTGGTCATAAAGCATTCAATTGTAAGATGAACAGAAAAAGGTATGGTTTCAAGAACCTAATCAGATGCTTCAAATATTTTCATTATGGACACTTTGCTACTCAGTGTAAAATTCATTTAAAATCTAAACAAGTATGGAAACCCATTGAAAAGTTCCTAATTATTGAAACTTTGTTTTCCCATAAACCCACTACTTAGGTTTTGGATAGTGGTTGTTCTCATCATATGACTGGCTGTAAAGGCAAGTTTAAAGTTTTAGAAGATTTTGATGGAGGATTTGTTCGGTTTCGAGATAACTCGGGTGCTTATATCACTGGTCGTGGTTCAATAGTTCTTAATAAAGATACACCCATTCATGATGTTTATTATGTAGAAGGACTAAAACACAATCTTCTAAGTGTCAGTTAGATTTGTGACAGTGGATATTCAATTTCTTTTAATGCTAAAGGATGTTCTATCAAGAGTAAGAGCAAAGTTGTTGCTAGTGGTTTAAGAACAGGAGGAAATCTATATAATCTAATTGATTCTACTGTTAAGGAATCTTCACTGATCAATACTTGTCTTGTAAGTCAAGTAGAAGAAAATTGGTTATGGCATAAGAGATTGGGTCAGTTAAATTATGACAATCTTGCTAGGATCAGTAAGAACAAAAAGGTTAGAGGCTTATCTCTAATTAGCAAAGCAGCTAAAGTTTGTGAAGAATGTGTCAAAAGTAAACAAACCAAAACATCATTTAAAACCAAAGAGTACTTGGCTAATAGACCTCTAGAAATTATCCATATTGATCTTTGTGGTCCAACTAAAACTCCATCCCTAAATGGTGAAAGATATTTCATGCTATTTGTAGACGATTATTCAAGGATGGTCTGGGTAACCTTTTTGAAACATAAATCTGAAGCTTTTGCATGCTTCAAAATATTCAAGAAAATGGTTGAAAGAGAAACTGATCTAAAGTTGAAGTGTTTATGATATGACCGAGGTGGAGAATTCACCTCTCAAGAATTCATAGAGTATTATGAAAAACATGGTATTAAGAGGTAGCTTTCAACTGCTCGTACACCATACCAAAATGGTGTTGTGTAAAGGAAAAATAGGAAAATTAAAGAAATGGCTAGAACTATGTTGAATGAAGCAAAACTACCTAATAAATTATGGAAAGAAGTTGTTCATATAGCCGTATATATTCTTAACAGCGCTCAAATTAGAGTAAGAATAGCATATACTCCTGATGAAATTTGGCATAGGAAAACTGCTAATGTTAAGAATTTTAAAATTTTTGACAGTAAATGTTTTATTAAAAAGGACAATGATTTGTTAGACAGTTTTAATTCTAGGTCTGATGAGAGTATTTTTTTGGGATACTCTATGCAAAGTAAAGCTTTCAAATGTTATAATTTAAGGCTGAATAAAGTCATTGAAGCAATTAAAGTGATTTTTTATGAAAGCTCTTTATTAAACAATAACATTGAAAGTTGTGTTGAAGAAGAGTCTTTGCAAAGAAAAGAACATGTGCCTTGTGAACATCATAAGATCGATAATAATAGTCAAGAACTTTTTGATCATAGTAATCAAGATCATTGTTCAAATTCTCAAGAATAAAAAATTCCTTTAAAGACTCCTAGAATTATAGCCAAAAGACATCCTAAATCTCAAGTCATTGGAGATGTAGAGGGAGGAATTCTAACTAGAAGAAAAGCCAAAATTGATGAGCATGCTCATATTGCAGAACATTTTTGTCTAGTATTAGATTTTCAACGAAAAATTGTGACTGAAGCCTTAACAGAACCTTGCTAGATGAATGCTATGAAAGATGAAATAAACCAAATTGAGAAAAATTAGACATGGGAACTTGTCCCTAGACTTGATAACAAGAATGTTATAGGTGGGAAATGGATTTTTAGAAATAAACTAAATCAAGATGGAAAAGTAGTAAGAAATAAAGCTAGATTTGTGTGTAAAGGTTATGCTCAATAGGAAGGTATTGACTTTGGTGAGACTTTTGCACTGGTTGTAAGGTTAGAATCCATTAGAATCTTTCTTGCATATGCTAGTTACAAAAAGTTCACTATTTATCAAATGGATGTTAAAACTACTTTTTTAAATCGTTATCTTGATGAAGAAGTCTATATGGACCAGCCAGAAGGGTTTGAGTCCTTTGCTAAACCTGATTATGTATATCATCTTAAAAAGGCATTATATGGATTAAAACAAGCTCCTCGAGCTTGGTATTCCAGACTAGATAAGCACCTTACTACAAATGGTTTTACATGTGGTAGTGCAGACAACACTTTATATATTAAAAATTTTAATGGAGATATCTTAGTCGTGGAAGTTTATGTAGATGATATTATTTTTGGCTCTACTAATGATGCATTGTCAAAGCATTTTTCTGACATCATGGAATCTGAATTTGAAATGTCTCTTTTAGGTGAACTGACATTCTTTCTTGGTCTACAAGTGACATAGCTTGAGCATGGTTTATTCTTGTCTCAATCAAAATATGCAAAATAAATGTTAAAGAAATTTAATATGAAGTATTGTAGACCTGTCAGCACGCCTATGGAAATAGGGTGCAAAATTGTTAAAGATGATGATTCACCTCTAGTGGATCAAAATTATTATAGATCTATGATTGGTAATCTATTATATCTTACCACATCTAGACTAGATCTGATGCAAGTTGTTTGTCTGGTGTCCCGATTTCGGTCTTCTCTAAAACAATCTCATATTAATGCTGTTACTTGGATCTTTAAGTATATTCAAGGTACTCTTGATTTTGGTTTATGGTATCCCCATAGTGATGATTTCAATTTTCTTGGCTATACTGATGCAGATTGGGGTGGACCAGATGACAAAAAGAGCACTATTGGTGCTACATTTTTCTTTGGTAATCGTTTGGTTGCCTGTCATAGTAAGAAACAAGACTATGTTACTTTGTCTACTTGTGAGTTTGAATACATTGTTGCTACAACCTGGTGTACTTAGTTAATTTGGATGACATATCAGTTATCTGATCTTGGTATTCAGATTCCTAAACCTATTTCTATCACATGTGATAATATGAGTGCTATTGAGTTAAGTAAAAATTGAGTTATGCACTCTCGCACTAAACAATTGGCCATCAAACTTCACTTTTTGCATGATCATGTACTTGCAAATGAATTCAAGTTGGTTTATCTTTCTACTTAGGCACAAGTGGTAGACATTTTTACTAAAGTTCTTCCCTGGACTTCTTTTGAACAACTCCACACTTAGTTGGGTGTTGTATCTCATTCTCTGCTGCACTAAGTTTTCCCTTATGGGGGATTTTGTGAGAGGTTGCTGCTTCCTCTTCTGCTCGATTCTAGCAATATTTTTTTGTCCTTGATGAAAATTTAGGGAGAACTCCATCATTGCACAATGTTACTATGGTATTCCTCTGATTCAGTTGATTTGTTTCTACCTCTGATTCAATTGATTTGATTCTATTTGCACATGATTTAGTGGATTTCGATATTTCATTCCTTTGTATTGATTCAGTGGATTCAGGTATTTGGTTGATTTTTCCTCAAGGAAAAATGGGAGAGATTGTTGGTCTTCATTTCTGTCCTTGATGCATTGATGTTTTGTGTCCTTGTTGACCTCCACCTGTAATGCTGAGGTATGCACGTACTTTGCAGTTGCCAACACTTGGCTCTTCTTATACCACGTGTCTTGTGTGCATGGTGGATGTGAAACTTATTCGGAATTTTCTTCAAAGTTTTCGATGATCATTTCATCTCAAGGTTTTACATGCCTATTATTGTTTGTCTTGCCCTAACTAAGGGCACCGCCATGATTAGTACTCTGAGCTTTTGATGACACTGTGTTGACTTTGTGATTGTGGGTTTTTGTTATGATACTCTTCTTTATGTGAGGAATAGGTTAATACCATTTTTATGGTATCTTTTCATTTTAAATAAAGGTACTTGTTATTTGATTCCAGAGGGATTATTTTGCTCTATTTTATCATGATATGGTTCGATGGCTAATGTGTGCTTTGTTTTGTTGTGTTGAAAATCTCTTTGAGCATTTGGTCTTCGGTGGTTTAGATTGGATACCAAATACGATAGTCTTCTTATGGCTCATTGTCAGTATGGTATTTTGTCGACAGGTATGCATCTTCAACAATTTCTTCTTTGGCAAAGAATAGTTGTTATTGGCAAAATGACAGGGTTTTTTTATATACATATATCTAAGGCATTTTTACAGTAGCATTTTTTATATGAATATGCTGGTCTATTCACAGTTTCTTAAAATGATTCATGAAAAGGGTCACTACAAAAATCTTCTTAACTTTCAGCTTTAATATTGGTTTGATATTTGCATAGTGGTGTGAAAGGAATTTTTGTCATTTCGACACTTGAACAATTCTCTGCAGTGCTTGCATTTTATTTTGTATCAAGTTTTTGGTTATGGTTCTTAGTTACATAGTTCATTTGTGCAATGGTTAAGTTGGGAACAACTCGATTGAGTTTGGTTCTTGAGCAAAATATTCTCTTTTTTTCATCAAGAACTTTTGTGAAGGATTTTGTGAAACAATTCTTTTATCCAATTATTTGAAAATTAGTTTATGTAAACTGATATTGTAAATAGTTGCAACATCTGTTGTAACTGTTCTTGGAAATAACTTTGAAAAGGTATTATGTATACTTCCTATAAAAGGAGGAAGATGTTGATGTATAATGTGTGCATAAAAAAGAGACTTATCTTTGATATGAAAATCATTGAAAGAATATCTTAAAATGTTTATATGTATAAGGTGTATGCGATGTTAGATGCATATAGTTATATATATAAACAATATTGACAGAGGTTTATTTGAAGAAAGAAGTGAAGGGCTGTAGCCCTGGAAGGTAGTTGTAGCTTCTATTGTATAAGGAGGGTTATTGATCAATTAAAGTATAGGTTCTATAGGAGTGATTTTTCTCCCCATGACAAAATCATAAGGTTTTGAGGGTTTCCCACTCGGAAAAAATCTTGTCTTGTCTTTGTGAGTGGATTACTTTTTCATATGGTTTATTTTCTACAACTTATGAATTTGTCATTTCAGAAATTTAAAGTTATCAGTTGCTGTAAGCTTGTTAAAATTATTGTATTCTGATTCATGCCCCCTCTCAGAATTGTCACCACTTCCAATAGAATCTTCATCAATATGATTATTTTTGTACCCTACCTTCATGGCTAATGTCAATCCAATGTAAAGTATGTGAGATTTTCCAATGTTGTTAGTACATGAAAGAAGAGAAGAAGTTTTGTGATCCTTCAAGGTATCTAAGCGATCTCTGATACAAACCCCAGCATCTGAGTCTCCTGGTTTACCTCAAGAAGATCTGTCAAATTTTATCTTCACATATTCAGGTACTGGGGGTTGCTATTTCATATTTGATTTATTAATTTTCTACTAGCTATGTCTAGCCTTAGTAGTTAAAGAAGGAATGGATAATTTTTTTGACTCCTTTATCATATCTTTCTCGATACCTTCTGAGATGTTTTCATGAAGGGAGGTGTCTTGTCTAAGGATACACTTGTTTCTATCCCACCCTACGGCCCATATAATATTAGATGGAGTACACTTCCATATGCACACATCCAATCATGAATAAAATAGATTAGGCCAAGATGAAAGATGTCCCACAATGTATTTAGGGAAGCTGCATAGATAAACTTAGTTTGTTTATGATAAAGAGCTAGCATTTTTGGGCAAAAGCACACTGTAAAAATAAGTGATCAATTTTTTTAGTTTCTTTATCACAAAGGACATAGTGGAATCTTCAAGTAATTTTTAGCTTCTCCAATATATAACTTCTTAGGATCTTTTCCCTTAGAGCTAGCGAAGCAAAGCATCCTTCTTTAGGTAGGACCGGGCTATTCCAACATAATGAGAATGCACTATGTTTCAGTTGCTATATTTCCATTTGTTGAATTGTTGTATAGCCATTTTGTTTGAATATTTACTATCTTTACAAGGAGCCCACATTAATTTTGAATTTTTTTTGCAAAAACAAGAAACCCCTTTTTATTCTTCTTACCAGAATTTTAGTGAAGTCTCTCATACAACCAATGCTTTTGTCTTTGGAAAGGACAAAGAAACTTGATATCATACCTAACAATAGTGACACAACATTTATGATTTTTATGAAATATTTTGCAATGATTCTTTCGACCATTGACAAGACTTTTTCTTTTACACCAAACTTTGAAAAAGTGATGAGATAAAAGGTTTTTCTAAATATCATTAATGAAATAATTATTATTTTGATCACCACCTAAATTTGGCTTGAACTTATGAGTTGGCATCTAACAACCATCATCTAACAAGTGGGTTTAATTAAGATAAGTGGGATATAATAAACTATTGGGTTTATTCATAACCATAGGGATATTTCAATAAATCCTCTTCTCTCAAAAAAATTAAAATGAGGATCACTTCCCCTAGCCTTGACATCAATTTTTATACCTTTCATTGCATAATTAGTTATACATATGCAATAACACTTATTATAAAAATAAGATGTTAAAATGAAAACTTTACTCTTGTTGATTTCCAAAGTGTGGTCATTTCTTTTATTATTAATACAAGTCATAATCCTTTCCCCCACTTCTTATAATCTGAAGCGTAATAACATTCCTTGGGGTTATAATCAATGATTGGCTTACCATACAAGCATTTATACTTCAATATAATTTGTTCTAATAGGGATCCTAGAATGAAAAATATACAAAGATTAAATTTATACTCTAACTTCATCATGAACATAGCTAATCCTTCTATCATTTATGCCATTGGAAATAACTTCTTTCATATCTTTGGGGCACTTCTCAAACTTCATGTACCACCAATCCTAATGGGAGTTTAACTTTTAAGAGGTTTGACAAGTGGAAAATAAATTTCCTAAGTTTTTATAGCCCCACCATATTTTTTTCTCAACACTAAAATGTAGTAGCTCCTACTTTCATGGAAAATATTTCAAAATGAATTTTTTTTCTTCTTCTATAGACCTCTTATTCCTCTAAAATAGAATCTTAATTACCCCCCATAGGACCATACATTGTTCACTTATTTAGGAAACCTCTTCTTCTTCTAAAATAGAAGCCTAAGTCCCTGATAAGAGTGCACCATAAGCGCATGTTCCCATCCCACTACTTAGCTTATTTTTGTTAGGAGTAGTTGCTCTAATTTTTTAGGAGATATTTGTCTACTAATATGAATATTTATTGTTTATTTTTTTAAAAGAATAAAACTTAAAACTTGTATCAATAAATTTAATAATAATCTGTACACTAAATATTTGAGAAAAAAGGAGAAATTAAATCTTTAAAAAATGAGGGAAAAATATTTTGTTGAGCCACATTAGTTTTGTAATTTGTAGCCACTACTAATTTATAGCCCTTCCCTTTTTTCCCACACCTTATTTTTAATTTGTAAATTGTAGGTACTCGACTAAAATAGAAAAAGATTCTAAATTATCCTTTTTCACACTATTAAATTTCCATGGTAACACTTAATTGCTTAATTCTAGGATAAAACATAGCATGTCTACGTGAGGTAATATAAATATTATATTTATAAAAATAATTCCCTAAATTTTTTTAAAATTAACAATAATTTTTTAGCTAAATGTTTCTCATGGTGAGTGGTGCATGAATGATCTCTCATAGTTCATTCACTATGTATTATATATAAGTAAAATTCATTTCACATAGTTTGATACAAAAGTGAAGACCACTGAGCTATTAATGGCTAACTATTGAGTTAAAAAATAGTAAACTCAAGAACTGCCAATGCAATAGGAGAAGTAGATCAGTTATAATTATACACTAATATTTGATTTTTAATATTAATTAAATTTCTTGGTTTCTATTAAGTCAACAGGGAGAGGGTCATGATGCCATAAAAGAAAAAATAAACACTAAGAAGAAACATTGGATTCTATATTTAGTGCCATTACATCTGGGAGAAATCTGAAAAATCATAGCCACAAAATTAATGAAAAATGAAAATAGTCAGCTTCAAAAAGTTCCTAACTCTACTACTACCAACTATAATACTATGAGAGTTTAACATCAACATACTTCTTAAAGAGTTTGTATTTCTCCTATGACTAATGTAACTACTAAAATCTAACTCTGAAATGTTTTAATAGCTCAATGGCAATAATTATGTTGTACAATCTAAAATAATAAACTTAAGTTTAAAACTATCAGAAAACCTAAGAAGAACATCAGAACCAAAAATAAAATACTATCATCATTAATTTTCATTAGCCCTAAAAATTATATCACTGTCTTTAGAAAGACTCTTGAGAAATATTTTTCAATCTTCATTTTCCTTGTTATGATATTCTTCCTCACGAGTCTATCTTTCTTTCCTCTTCTTCACTATTTTCTTGAATCTATTCTTTATAGTGACAATTCAAAATGGAGAATTTTTCATAACCCCATTAACCTCTCTTCAAAGGGAGAAAATGGCATCATTGAAGTACTTATTCAACTCAATAGAAGAACTTTCAAGAGAATAAACTCTTTTTGCAAATCATCATTTTGACTATAGATATTATACATAACTCTTTTCTCTTTCACAATAGATGAAGGACGTATGTTCTCCAAGGGATCATTACCAATATGGATAAGGTAATTACATACCATATTAACTGTATCCTCTAGCTGATTCAGCATCTAAGTTATCTCCATAGATATTTATTTATCGTCTTCTTCGAGCTCTTTAGCCTAAGAAACATAAGCCTCATCTTAGGAGCCACTTCCACCTCTATTTGTTTACCATTGTATTCCTTATTATGAGGATAGGTAGACCTCCTCTCCCCTGAACTTCCTTCATGCTTAGGTTTGTCTCTTTGATTGGTATCCTCATTTTTATTCTCTTCTTAATCAACCTCTATAAACAAGCTCATCCTTTTCACCCTTTTATTTTTAATTTTGGCATTTGAAGAGGTTGGATTGGTGGCATCAAATTTCCTTTTCTCAATAGTAATATCAAGAAATGCCTCTTCAAGGTGACTATCATCATCAATGGTTTTAGGATTTTTAATCTTCTTTTTCCTAGAAGGGTTGGCCATTTTCCACTAGGGTTGGGTTTATCAAGGATATAATTAGTTTGGACTAGCTCTATTTTAACTTTACTTTTGGTCAAATTAATGATGTGGCTTTTCTCTTGTTGAGGGTATGATAGAAAATTACTTCTAATTAGGGATTTAAAAAAATTCAATCATAAAGGAAATACATTAAGTCCTAGTATAGTGGAGAAGAGGAACCTTTGATAATACTACTACGAGGGAGGAATTGAAAAGAAGGGAATATTAATCCTACGGTCATTTCCTAAATGATTCAAGATAGGAAAGTGATGCCCATGGAAGACAATATACATGTCTTCTAGGGGTGGCTGCAAGAAGTTGAGTCCCACTTTTGGGCAAAAGGTAGAAGTGTTGTCCCTTTTTTTCAAATTTTCTGTCAATTGATGTCTAAATTTGAGACACTTAGAGATTGAATCTCAAAAAACTTTAGTAATAGAAAATGTAGCTCTCAGAGTCTACTTTTCAAATATGTAATTTATTCAAATACACACATGGTATAAATTTCTTTTTAGTATGAATGTTTAAAACCCATGTTATCAAAATGCCTGTTTCAGGACCATACCATAGCCGTGTATGAACACCATATTTTGACTTAAATAAATGAATTTTTGCAAGTCCTTCTAGGGAAATATACCTAAGACACCAAATACTAGTCATCATATTTTTCCTTATTTTTTTATTGAATATATATTTTTTTATTAATTTTTAATTGACTATAAAATACATTTTCAAAACCTCTCATGTACGGGCACCATAATTTGACGAGAATTTCATATTTTTTCAAAATTTTTTATTTTATTTTTATCTTCAAAAGAATTGTATCTAGATTGGTCTTATTGGTTATGGATTATTCCCTTTGATCTTCAACTTGCAGATTTACACTTTGATGGATAACATAAATAAAATCTTGACTCTATCACCACTCCAAAGTCCACAAGGAAGAGGGCCAACTGACAAGGATCAAAGGATCCTTATACTCTTTGAGCTTCAGTGCTCAGGTGGGTGTACCCTTGACTCACTTCTCTAAAGGAGTCTAAAACAATATGATACTATATTCAATACAAGATTGCTAAAGATTTATCAAATGATGTTTGAGTTTGTGGTTGCTAACCATGCATACCTCAAGAGGAAGGACCAGTGCCTTATCGAAGGCTTAGAGTCACCTAACTATATACCTCAACTGAATACTTCAAATCAAACATAATGGAAACTAGAGTAAGTGCTTTGCCTATTACCCCTTTCCCTCAAACACAAGGACATCAAATTCTATACCTGGCTGTAAACTCACTGAATTCACCTAAAAGGCTTTAATCCTAACTTTGTTAGAATCTTAGAGATGAATTCAAAATACTCTTTGTTTACCATACATTAACACACTTTGTGATATTAACGTATATGAGGTTAGAGACAAGCAAGAAGACATACACAAGATACAAGATTGGGATTCAATGATGTTTTCATTAACAAATCCAGAATCAACATACAATTAGAATGACACGAAGACAAGAGAAGTCACAAAACTGGACTTCTATCATTATATTATAGTTAAGAACCTGGGACCAAAAGCAATAAGATTTTGGAACCCCTCCAAAGTAAAAAATTCTCTAACTTATACCACTAGCTGCCTTGGGATCCTCAAGATCGGATGCAACAAGCTTCAGATAGGTAGGGCTAAGGTCTCAACCACCCAACCTGTTGGAAATGGTCTAAAAGTTATTACAGGGGTGGGAAACACAAGCAGACTGGAGAAAACAAAATTCAAACAGATCTGCAATCATGAAAATCTACGAGCCAGGACAGAGAACTAGGAGCTACCATGAAAATCAGTCAAATCGGCCACCTGCAAACAACTCCTCGAGTGCAAAACCATACTCCACCAAGTACAAAACCTCCTTTGCAATTAATTGCATAGACCCTAGACCACATTGCAACAATCAAACCAATCCAATTAGACCGCTAAAACATTTAAGACCAGTCCTTCCTGTCACAAAAATCTCACTGCAAGTTTGAATTTGAATTCCAACGGTCACTTCATGGCTTCACGGGCTTTATGTTCTTCAACCTGTTCACCCTTAGTCATGCAACCGCGTAGTCACAATTTGACCACCAGAGGAAAATGGACCTCATAAAATATGCTTTGTCACATGATCACATAACCTAGAAATGGGTTATGCGAACATGTGACAACCCACTAACACTATGCCTCGGCCTCGTAAACAATCTGCCAAGCCTCAGACCTAGGCTCACCTGCCATGTGTCACACCACCACTCGCCCGGTCACTACAAACATGAACCCCACATATCTGGTGAACTGGCTACCAAAGAACCTTCGCCAGTTCACGAAATGCTTTGCACCTTTCGCTAAAAATCTAGCGACTCCGCGACCACTATTCGCCAAGTCGCTAGACAAACTAGAAAACCACCAAATCTTCTTGTGAATGTGCAACAAGACCACATTTTATCAGCACCACCACCTTTTTATCTAGACCACCACAGTAACCACTACATCACCCACCTTTTTGCATCTCCTGGGCCCATCGACAAAATGCTACCGCACTGCCACATGTCAACCAGTCGCATGATCGCATAGCCAAAAATTGGGCTATGCGATCATGCGATAGCCAACCCAAAGCTGCCACATGTCACATCTGCCAGCCGGCCCAAATTGAACAAACCATCAGCACCACAATGGATGGTGGGCGCATGATCGCATGGGTAAGGAATATTCCTTGCGATCATATGCCGACTGTTAGATTAAAAGCCTTCAACATGGGCCCACCTAACAACAAATCCACCTCAGCACCATAGACACCTATCACCTAGTTGCATGATCACATAGCCAATAGAAAGGCTATGCGATCATGCAATAGCCAATCCAAAGCTGCCACATCGTCGCCAGGAACACAGCCTAAAGAGCAACGACCAACGCGAAGAGCCAGGACCCACGTGGACAGATGGAAAGCGGTCACATGATCGCATGTCAGAAAAGTCTGACATGCAGCCATGCAATAGCCAATAAGAATATGCCATCTGTCCCCCATCATCGCACTTGCGCAGTTAGAGAAAACTCTACAAACAAGGAACTAGCGCGAGGTGGGAAACACACAATGTTTTCGATGAAAGAGGATCGAAAACACACAAAATTTCTGATACATCAACAGACAAGCACACAAAGCATGAAGTACAAGGTCGAAAACAACACAAAGGTTGAAAACACATAATGTTTTTGACACTATGGAAATTTTTTTTAAAAAATAATTCCCGCGGACCTTAGAATTTGAAAAAAATTTCTGGGCTTGGCAATTTAGCAGACGCAACACGGGCTGAAGCAAGGTGACACATAAAGAGCACAAGGAAGGAGCGCACACCATGAAACACACGCGGATCATCCTTGGAAGTAAAAGCTGAGATTGCAAGCCGAGTAGAGACAACAACACATAGACAGCAGGGAAAAAGGCCATTTTCCTGGGATTTTGCAATTGCCTGGAAAAATGGCCTAACAGGTCTCATATAATTTATTTTCAAAAAAACATAAAAACAAAAAAGTTATTAACATTTTACCGAACCTCACTATTTTATGTTTAGGTACCACTTTTAACTAATAAATAATACAAAAATAGTAAAAATAATCACATCACTATGAAATTTACATTTTTGAAATCAGGACAGTGAGAACTATAATGGGTATTTTTTTCATAAAATGATACGATAGGGAAGGCCCTCAAAAAATTATGGTAAGATAGAAATTTGGCATTCCAGTGCCTTAACCAAATTTTTGGAGGTCAAGGCATAGGCTTGGTTCTACCAAGCCTAAACCAAACTGAATTTGGAATGAAATTCGAGGTGAATGTGTGCTTCCCACTCAAGTCTTAAGAAACGGATGCTCATTTTAAAAAAAATAATATCAAAGTGCTAAAATATATTTTTAATTCTTAAAAAAATATTAGAAACGGGCACCTATTTTTTGAATTTAGGATCGGGTGCTCGAACCTAAAATGGGTGCCCATTTTTTGAAAATGGGCACATGTTTCGAGAGATATCTCTCATTTCTACAAGACTTCCATAGAATTGTCCCCCAACTCCAAACTCTTACCCCTAGGTTAAAGTATTTCATAACAAAAAAGAAAACTAGAGCATATGGAGGGGGTAGAAAGAACCTATCATACCCCTGCAACTTCTAATTTCTCCCGTTTCTTGAAAAATTCCTTCATGTAGAGATTATAGTCACATGATCTCTTCCTTTTAAGTCTATCACCTACACATTTTAATCACGTAGCCTCCTCTATCAGTTCAATGGTATCACAAAATTTGATGCTCCTAAAATAAACATTATCTTAGTGCGATGAATTACATAACTTCATAAAAATAGTAGTATTATGACCCTTCATATCTTGGAAATATGGCATGAAATTACCTCTACGATGAATTACAATGCTTCATGTAAAGATTAGTTTTGTATCCTTTCATAGCTTGGAAATATGTTGTGAAATACCTCTCATAAAAATATCCCGAAGCTCACTATTCTGTAGTAGTATACTACAATCTCTTTTCTCTATATGCTTCAAAGGACTCACTATACATTTAACCTCTAAGAGATTGAACTATTGATTCATGGAAATTATATGTCCACCCTTCCAAATTCTACAAAAAATAAAATACTCATTTTCTTCTTCTTACGAGAATGGTAGTGAAGTTTCTTGAACATCCAATGCTTTTGAATTTGGAAAGAATGGAGAGACTTGATATCATATCCTGCAATAATGACATAATATTTATGATTTTTATGAAAGATTTGTAATGATCCTTTAGACTATAGACAATAAATTTCCCTTTACACCAAACTCTATTTAAGTGATGGGATAAAAATATTCTCACAGTATTATTAACGAAATAATTATTATTTTGATCACTACAAAAATTCAACATGAAATTCCAAGTTGGCCTCCAACAAGCATCATCGCACAAGTGTTGAGTGTAATTAAGATAGGTGGGATATAATAAACCATTAGGTTTATTCATAATCATAGGGGATATATCAATAAAGCCTATTCTCTTAACAAAATATAAATGAGGATTATGTCACCTAGCCTTGACATCATATTTTATACCTTTCATTTTGTAAGAATTTATAAATAGAAAATATTGAACAAAAGATCTAGAGGTTAAAGAAAAATACAAATACAAGAGATATCATATGAATGCAATGATTTACGATTGAATTGATTGAATGAATTGATTTATTTACATAATAGGCCTCCTTATATAGGAAAGGTGATAAGAGAGAATGAAAAGGAGTTGATAAGCTATCACCTATGCTATGTGTAATCACATGTCCACCAAATGTGGATCAGCCTCTAGTAGGCATTGTAGTATGTGTAATAGGATGAGGATTACAATGTGATATGAACACTAAAGGTGGATCTCACACCTAAAATGTAATTTTTCCTACACCATGTTCTTAATTGAGGTGAAAACTCCTAGTTGTTTCAATGCCAAACTACTATGCAATGCATTATCCTATGTAATATTAAGTTAAGTATAATTATGACTATTTAATTACACCAACATCTCCCCTTAAGTGTAACTTAGGGAAATACACTTAAACTCACAATGCAAGATGGGTCCTGGCTACTAGGCCATGTTAGGTACCCATGTAAAATAAACAATGAAATACATGAAATGAAAAACTCTCATAAAGTGGAGAAAGAGGGAAAACCTCATGGGAAAAAACCTCCCCCAAAAAGAGAGAAGAAAATAAGATGCATGGATGGATGGAGTACTCAAGACTCCCCAAGAACTACATGTACATCATGTATATACAAGGAATTATCCCCCCATAAGAAGCATATTTTTAGACATGATATCCCCCCATAATGAAGATGCTCCTATGTTGATGAAGAGTTCCTACAAACAAAACATAAGCCAATTCTTACAAGAAACATGTCTCCCCTTAGGAAGAAATAGATACATAAAATGGTGAAGAAGCCAAACCATATGAAAATGGAAGGAGGAAGAAGATGATGGTATCCATGTATGAACCTATGAAGACTGAATAGGTCTATCCAAGATCAAAGAATATATCATGTCATGAGACAAATCAAGTGAATAAGGAAAAGACTCAAGAGTTCCAATATCCAAATAAGGTAAAGAAGTATCTCCAACTATGATGCTATCATCAAATAAAAGATAAACCCCCTCATGTATGTCTACCAAATATGCATCATGATAATCAACAAATACTGAAAAGGAATAAAAGTAGTCATCACATTCTACAAGATCTGAAGTACTATGATCATCCTATTAAATAGAAGATCCCAGATCTAGAGAAGTAGGAGGTGGAGGAGTAGGAAGATCAACACTTGTCTCAACAAAAAAATGAATCAAGTGTCCAAATTTCTCATCACATACATAATTATCCATTGGCAAAGGGATGTGTACATCATGAATGTCATCATCATCATCAACAAAATCTGAAAAATAATATAGGCATGATGTATGATCAACAACTCCCATAGTTATGACATCTCTAGTCTCCATGTCTCTAATGTAGACATAATCAAGAGTGAACTCAACAATTTTACCTTGTGCCCCATGTGTAATTTGGTAAATAGAAATGAGATTAATGGTCAAGGATGGTACATAAAGAACATCATTAAATTTCCCCTCTCCCATAGGAATAGAAACTTTCCCACAAACTCTCATGTATCTGTTGCTACCCATAAAAAAATTAGGAGAATTACAAGGCTCAATAGAAGAAAACATATCCATAGAAGATGCCATATGATGTGATGCACCTGAATCAAGAAGCCATTTACCTTTCTCAGGATGTGTGGAAGCCAAAACTGCTTGTCCTTTACCTTTATATTTGGATGACGATGGAGATGTAGAATATTCCAAATGTGTAGACAAAAGATTAGACATTGATGAGGGAAACTTAATATTGTTCTTTCAAATAATGTGAGTTATCTCATCAATCTTCTTTTGAAAATGCTTATGGTCATCACATCCTAGATTTTTACAATATTTACATTTATCCCTCTTTATTCTAGATGATTCTTCTTTTGAAGAGGACATGGATTCAGTAGTATTGTGTGAAGGAGATTCATTACCTTTTTCATGAGTCTTAGGATCCGTATGTTATTTCTTTCCTTTTCCATTAGAAGCCTTTATTGTAGATTCATTTGCAATCAATGCATGATGTGTGGAAGACTTCAATTGAGCCATGTGTGCCAACTTTTCTTGTTCCCTTGTGAGTTGAGCTGCAAATGCATCAAGATACGATAATTTGTATGTAGTACCAAGAGCATCCATAATGACATAGAATGTAGAAACAAAGATAGAATATTCAGGACCTAGCTTGGAAATAATAGAAAAGATCAATTGTTCATCCCCTTTAACAATTCCACAAGTGGAAAGCTCCAATCTAATAGAATTTAACTTGGAGAAAAAGTCTTCAATATTGTCAAAATCAGTAGGATTTAGAACTATGAGCTCATTCTCCTTGAATTCTTAGTATATTAGGTTTACCAAAGAGTCCATCTAGTATGACCCAAGCATCATGATGATATGTGCAAGATGCAATATGAAACTAAAAATTGTGAGAGATGGATGATCTAAGAGAGCCAAATGCTTTATCCCTTCAATCAAACTATTTTCTCCTTTTTGCAACACCTATAAATGGTTATTGATATTTTGCAATAGTCATTCTATACAATCCAATACTCAAAAAATGATCACTTAAAGATACTTTCCATCCATGGTAGTTATATGGAATGAGGATTTTGACCTTTTAATTATCTATAATACAACCAAATAATGACTTATAATTATAGATAACTCCTTTGAATGACTAATGCAAATCACAAAATTGAAATCCAAGGATTAACTAAGCACAAATATACACCCAAAAATGACATATTTATCAAAGTGATATATCCACCCCAGATCACTAAAAATTGATTGTAGATCTAGAAAGTAGATTAAAAAATCATGAACTTTCAAAAAATATTTCACCTCAAAATGTTACTGTATGTGCCCAAATGAAGCCCTGGAAGTTGCAAAAATTAGGAACAGGTAGGGATAGTCATTAAAATATGTAACTTATGATTAATATGGCCACAAAATTGAAAAAATAATACCACTAATGGAATCTTCAAGAAATTCTACCTAAAATATATAAAAAATTGTTCGAAAAAGGGAGCAAAATTGAGCAAAATATGGCCTCTTGGAGTTGGACTGCAAATTAAAAAACTCAAATGGTAAATGATGATATTTTCAAATCCTTTCTAACATCAGAAATTCACTGTGTTAAATTCAATGACCATATGGATGTCACCAAAAAATCCAATATGCCATTTTTTGACAACCAAACAACCGCTAAATTTAGGCTCAGGTGACAGGTGATGTGGTAAATAATGGTGCGACCTGCTGATGTGGTGGCTAACCAGGATTTTGTACTGATGATGATGTGGAAGGTACAAATTATGAAATCACCTACTGATGTCACTAGTGCTAATGTGGCATATTTTTCATTATGTGTCTTAGCTTGATTAGGCTAGTTGCGGGTGATGAGGATGCAACATGTGAATGCATCGTGTGGTATGGTGGTAGAGCCCTATGTGGATAAGTCCAGGACAATCATGTGGCTTGATTAGCATGATGTTTGAGATGAGGTGGAGCTTGGGTGGTAGTTCCATGTAGTTACCTATGGGAATAATCCCACCTTGATCATGGGACAAGAGATGATCTTGTTTATCAATGTGAATTCTCGTAAACAAAGAAAAGAGATTCCACTTAATTCGGAGTGGGAAACATGATCCATGATCCAATCAAGCTTGATTTTGTACTCTTGTGTGGTGATCTAAATGGGGTGTGTGGTCTCGAGTATGGCCCTAGTTCTGACTTGGATATGTCTTTGGTTGGGGCTCAGTCAAGTCAATCTTATGTCGAGATGAGGCAAGATATATGGTGGGGTCATCTGTTAGGGCGAACTAGAAAACATCAAGCTCTTTTCACTGTGAAAGAGGACAATTAGTCCCACATTTCTTGTGGGATGGTTTATTTAGCCCTTTATAAATGGAAACACTTCACCATGATAACAAACAAGAGAGTTGGGATGGGTTCATTGTCTAGTGCTTGCTTGGTCTAGCCAAGGAGGTAATTTATTGGTCTGATTGATAATGTGAGATGATTTCATCTTGATTGATGCAATGTAGTGGCTAATTTGATGATGCCAGAGAATATTCTCTGAACGAGGGGCCATACCAACCCTAAAAAGACAAATTTTGCAGAGAATTTTTTTTTTGAGACTATAATAGAATTAAAAAAAATATTTATTTTTGAAAAATTGTACTATAGAGCAACAGATCAAGCTGTACAGATTGATTTGCAAAAACTTATTTCCCCTATTTGAAATTTTGCTAAATATGACCGAGTTTATAGTCAATTTTAACTGAAACAACCTCTCAGATGCAATGGTGAGGTCAGATCTTTCCCAAGATACTTAAAAAACTTGATGGTCTTTAGATTTGAGATTTATACCTTCAATGCTTACACCAAGATCTCTCAAAATAGGCTAATAAAAAATACTCTAACGACTCTGATACCATGTAGGAATTTGCAAATAGAAAAGATTGAACCAAGGATCTATAGGTTAAAGAAAAACACAAATACAAGAGAGATGATATAAATGTAATGATTGATGATTGAATTGATCCAATGAATTGATTTATTTACATAAGAGGCCTCCTTATATAGGAAAGGCGATAAGCGAGATTGAAAAGGAGTTGATAAGCTATCAGCTATGCTAGGTGTAATCAGATGTCCACCTAATGTGGATCATCCTCCATTATGCATTGAAGTATGTGCAATAGGATGAGGATGATAATGTGATATGAGAACTAAAGGTAGATATCACACCTAAAGTATAATTTCTCCTCAACCATGTGCTTAATTTAGTTGTAATCTCCTAGGTGTCTCAATGACAAAATACTATGCAATGCATTATACTACGTAAGGTTTTAAGTTAAGTGTAATTAGGAATATTTAATTACATGAACACATTGGGTACTTAATAATACATAAGTAATAACATTTCTTATAAAAATAAGATGTTAAAAAGAATCCTTTTCTCTTGTTGATGTCCAAAGTGTGGTCCCTTCCTTTATTATTTATACCAACCATAATCCTTCCCTCCTACTCCTTACAATTCTAAGCATAATAATTATCCATGGGATTATAATCAACTATCAATTTACCATCCAACCATTTATGATTCATTATAATTTTAAATCATGATCATAGCTAATCCTTTTATCATTCCTTTCATTGGAAAGCACTTCTTTAAGATCTTTGGGGCACTACTCAAACTTCATGTAGTAGTAAAATATTGATATGAATTTACTTTTTAATATGTTTTACAAGTGAAAGATCAATTTCCTAATCTCTTATAGCCCCACCATATTTTTTATCAACCCTAAAATGTAGGAGCTCCTATTTTCATGGAGAAGATTTCAAATAATTTTAGAGAAATTTATTTTCTCCTTTTAGGCACCTATCTTCCTCTAAAATCTAAGCATAGGCTCCCCCCATAGGACTGCACCTTGTTTTTTTCTTCATGGGACCTCTTCTTCTTCTTCTGAAATGGAAGCTTAAGCCCCCCAAAGGCATGTTACCATGCCACTACTTAGCTTATTTTGGTTTGGAGTGGTTTCTCAATTCTTTTAGGAGATATTTTTGCCCCATGAATTGTTATTTTTTGTTTACTTTTTATAACAAAACTTAAAATTGGTATCAATAAATTTAATAATAATTTATACACTTCATATTTAAAAAAAAAGAGAAATAAAATATTTAATAAAATAGGGAAAATAATTGTGGAGCCATATGGCATTTTTTTGCAATTTGCATTCACTGCTTATTTATAGTACTTTATTATTTCCCACAACTTATTTTTAATTTATAAATCATAAGTGCTCCACTAAAATACCAAAAGATTATAAATTATCCTTTTTCACTATTTTAAATTTCCATGGGAACACTTAACTGCTTAAATTTTAGCATAAAATATAGCACATGAACGCAGTGTAATACAAGAATTAAATTTATGAAAATAATTCCTGAAAATATTTTAAAATTAATAATAAATTTTTAGATTAATATCACTCATGTTGAGTGGTGAATGGATTATCTCTCATAGTTCATTCATTGTGTATTATTATATAGCTACAATTCATTCCACATAGTTTTATATAAAGTTTAAGATCATTGAACTATTAATTGCTAACCATTGAGTTAAAAAATAGTAAATTCAGGAAAAACCAATGCAACAAGAGAAGTAGACGAGTTGTAATTATACACTAATATTTTATTTTAAATATCAAATTAATTTTTATTTTATTTTATTATGGTACCATGGAGAGGGCCCTAACCCCATGATAGAAAAAACAAACACTAAGAAGAAGCATTGTAATCCATATTCAGGGCCATTAAATCTAAGAGAAATCTAGAAAACCCCACGCACAAAATTAATCAAAAATCAAAATAGTCATATTCAAAGAGTTCCTAACACTACTACTACAAACCATAATAATATCATAGTTCAAAAACATCAGACTTCTTAAATATTTCATGTTTCTCCTATGACTACTATAAATACTAAAATGTAACTTTTAAATGTTCCACTAGTTCATCAGAGAACAAATATTTTGAAGAATCGAAAATAAAAAAACTTAAGTTTTGAAAAAAGAAAATTAATGATTGAATGAAATGTTTGCAATGGGTGGGAAGAGGAGAGTTTTTAAATCATCAGGGCCAAGTATGGTGAATGAGAGAATCCGAGATTTCCTCTCAATCATACAAGGCAAAGGATATTTCATCCTCTTATGAGGAAGAAAGGAAACAATGAGGGGTGGAATCAGATAGCAATAAATGCAATGCAGGATGACAACAACTGGGAGAAATTGAATCAAAAAAGTGAAGCATATAAAGATTTTTTTCAAATCAAAAAAGGATTTTGATTCCGACATATATTGAAGAAGTTTTGGCATCCTAAATATTAAATGGCTAAGAAAAGTTAAAAAAGGTAAGTAATAATGTGATTTATTCTAGGGCTTCAATATTGCTAGTTAATAATCATCAATGGCTTAAATCTATTTGTTTTCTTAGAGAAAAATATTTTGTGATGACATGGTTAGGTCTATGACCATCTTTGAGAAAAGTTAAAATTTATTGAGACAAATAATGGTTTAGTTTTTTTTCCTGCAAAACTTTGTCTAATGGTTTTTATCTACTAATATACTCCTCCTAGGAAGACAAATCATGGATTTTAAATAATAGCCCATATATGATGGATGGTAAAGGTTTTTATTTGAAGGAATAGAATGATTATTTTGATCCTATAAAGGAGAAAGTGAAGGATATTCATGTTTGGTTCAAACTAAATAACCTCCTTCAGGAGTATTGGAGGGATGCGATATTTAGATTATTAGGGGAATCTTTGGGAAAGTTTATCAGATATGAAGAGGTGGTTAACTGAAATGACTTTTCAAGATTTTTCTTAGGAATTTAGTCTAGAGACTTGTGTTTTATGAATTACCCAACTACATTCTTTTATATGCTTATACAAAGGGGAATAGAGAAATTTATGGGGTAATAAATAACTCACATGTGTATACTAGAGAAATGAAAGGTAAAATTATTTAGGTAAATAGGCTTAATGAGGAGATTGTAAGAATAATGGAGTCATATGAGAAATGACCTCTAGCGATAATAAGTTAGGATTTATTAATCTCAAATAAAATCTCTAAGTGGAGGTAATATAATGAGGAGGATAGATATCAAAAGAAAACAATAGATTGGCTTCTCTCTCTAGAAGTAGATGGAAATGTCAAAAATGAGGAACAATGTTGCTCTAACCAAGTGGTTCAAGAAAACCCCTTTTTGAAAAATCATTCTACAAACAGATGGGAGGATGGTGACATCGATCTTCCTAGAGACATTAGTGATCTGATATCTAAAATCACTGATATTAAACCTACCTGAACTAATGTCGAGGAATGGGGTGATCTACATTGTCAGCATAAGGAGGTTAGTTCAGAGAAAAAAAGAGAGGATGGAAGGGTTTCTTCTTGATTCTCTTCTAGTCGAGAGTCATGGAAGATTGAGTGGAGAGGATGATATGAGAGATACTAGTGGATTTAACCCTAATGAGGAAGTGGCTTCTAGATTTCAATTAATAGAGGAGCATTAAAAATTTCCTTCAAGTAGATCAAAAAACTCAGAGGATAAGTCATCTTTTAAGGATATTGAGACTTCTCCTATAAAAAATTTAGATAAATATTTTGAAGATACAATAAATAAGGGAGGTGTCCTTATAGACTCCTATTCATATTATTTATCTGAAGAGGACGATGGATAAGGGGATGAGATGAGATTTTATGATACACCAAGAATTTTCAAACTAAGAAACATGAAATAGAATCAATCAAACAATAATAAACCTAAGATTGGGGAGAAAACTATTAGAGGACAATGAACTAACAAGGAAAAATTGGAAATTTCTTGTTGTGCAATAGACCAAAAACAATGATACTCCTATCATGGAATGTTAGGTGTTGCAATGTGCCTCACAATATTTTCTTGATCAAGAAAGGTCTTGATGATGCTACAACATATGTTGTAAATTATTATAGGAAACTAAGATAAAACAAGAGGATTTGGATTCTTTTTTTAAAAAAATTGGTAGGTGGAATGGTGTGGTTTATGTGGAAATTAGCACTTTAGGTTGGTTAGGTGTGTTATGTGATGAAATCTTGGTGGAAGTTAATTTGATTAATTAATCTAATAATTGGTAGTGGATAAAAATTATTTCAAAACAAATCCTTTACAAGTTATTTTTTATCAATATCTATGGTCCCAATAATCCATCTCAAAAAATTTATTTAAGTCATATGGAAAGATTTATTAGGTTTTATGGATGGTAGGGAGGAGGACCTTTTCTTTTTGGGGGGATATTTTAATGAAATTCTTAGCTCGGGTGAGAAGAAAGGTGGTCTTGGATGGGAAGGGATAAGTGTTAAATATTTTATATATTTTATTGTGAAAAATGGTTTAGTAGAGGTAGAATTGGGGAATGGAGACTTTACCTAGACTAATAGGTGGACTAGGTTCCTAAACATTGCTAAAAAGTTGGACAGATTTCTTTTGGCACATCATTGGGACATAAGAGACTAGTTATGTAGTGATCAAATTCTTCCAATGTTAGGTTCTAATCATTACCCAATTTGTTGTAGTATTCGTGAGGAGTCAACTTGAGAGAGCATCCCTTTCAAGTTTGAGACAATGTGGTTCAGGGAAGAGAATTTTATGGAGAAAGTGGATCAATGGCGGAAAGAAACACTAACTCGAGATGGTAAAAAATATTTTATCTCTTTAAATAAAATAAAATATTTAAAATATCAATTGAAGATTTTCAATAGGAAAGAATTCAAGAACATTCTTGTTGAGAAATATAAACTTCATAAAAAGCTAGTAGATTTGAATTCAAAAATTATTGCAAAGGGTACGAATGAGGTGAATTATGCTTTAGAGAAAGTGATGTCTAAAGAAAATTATAAAAAAAAATTCTAGGGAATAATTTTTTTGGAAATAGAAATCAAGGGAAACATGGCAGAAAGATGGTACTAGGAATACTAAATTCTTCCATAAATCTGTAAAGATTAAAATATCCAAAAATAGGATTTTTTTCAATCCAATATAGTCATGGTAACTTACTCACAGATGTTGAAGATGTGAATAGGCAATCAATGATTTTTTCTATAATATATTTGTGAGTGACTTTGGCAATTTAGCTGGGATAGAGGATTTACTATATCATATCCCAAGTTGCATTTATGACGCTCAAAATAAAGATCTTATGAACCTATTACCAAGGTTGAGGTAAAAAATGTAGTCTTTGGTTTGGGAGGTGATAAGGGGCTAGGGATAGATGTATTTCCTTCCATCTTACTTTAGAAAACTTGGGATGTTTTTATGGATTAGCTTTGGGAAGTGGTAGAGGAATCTAGGGTAGGTGGTTCTATAGTCAAGGATTTCAACAAGACTTTTATTTCTTTGATTCCTAAGAAGGATGGTGGGACTAAATTTGATGATTTTAGGCCTATTTCTCTATGTAACAAAACATATAATATCATTTCTAAAGTGATGGCTCAAAGACTCAAATCAATGTTAGATTCTATTATATCCCTAGAACAAAGAATTTCTCTTGTAATAGATGTTTTTTTTAGTGAATTATTATTTCCCACATGAAGAAATACATTTTGTAAGGATGGTTAAGACTAATAAAATTATGATAAAGATAGATATAAAGAAATATTATGATAATGTCAACAAAGGATTTTTGCTACAAGTCTTGAGGACCTTTGGTTTTTGTGAGGGTTGGACAAAATAGATTGATTGCTATATAAAAATCCCCTAGAATGTGTATCTTAGTTAATGGTATCCCTTGAGGATTTTTTGACAGCACAAAGGGAATAAGGTGAGGGGATCCTATATACCCTTTTTTATTCATCATTTTGGCTGAGCTGCTAGGAAGTTTGATCTCAAGAAAAAGAGAGGCATGGTAATGGAAAGGCATTGGTATAGCTAAGAGTGTTTCTTCCTTATCTCAACTCCAATTTGTTGATGACAACTACTTGATGGGTGAGGCTTTAGCCCAAGAAGATAGTGTTATAAAGGAAAAAATAGATAGATATGGTTAAGCTTTAGGTCAATGTGTTGATTGGACAAAATCTGAGGTGTATGTTTTTTAACACTAGGATGCATATAAAATGATAGTTATGTAGAATTTGAGATATAAAGGTTGGGAGATTGCCTAGAAAGTATCATGGAATCCCTCTATTTTTAGGTGCTTATAAGTCACAATTATTGAGATATCTTATGGATAGAAGTGTTAAAAGGATGGAGGGATGGAAGAGTAAGTGGCTAACTTCTCTAGGTAGGATTATTTTGTGGTAATTGGTTATTTTTACCATTCCCATTTATTCTGAGTTGTTTAAAATTTTCTAGAAAGACCATTAGTTTGACTATGCAAAGAGTGGGGAAATTCTTTTCAAATGGGGATAATAATGAAGACAAATGGATATTGTTAGCATGAGAGAAAATTTGCAACAAAAAGATGTGTGGTGGTGCAGGGCTTAGAAACCTACATCAAATTAAATTAGGTCTTGGAGCCAAATTGGTGTGGAAAATATATTCAACTTTGGATAGGCTTTGGATCAAAATTCTCAAGGAAAAATATTTAGATTTTGAAAATAGTGTGTGAATCTTCCCTATTTGTAATCCCCCTAAAGGATTTACAATATGGAACTTTATTTTGGGATGCAAAAAGGAGATTACGGAGAAAATTTCCTTATAGGTGGGAAATGGAAATTGTGCT
This sequence comes from Chamaecyparis obtusa, assembly GCA_027943335.1. NCBI lineage: Eukaryota > Viridiplantae > Streptophyta > Pinopsida > Cupressales > Cupressaceae > Chamaecyparis > Chamaecyparis obtusa. Next base: position 116,864 of record BSBK01005550.1, on the reverse strand, counting down.
TCTATTGGAGGGATTCATGGAATAGACATTCACCCCTCAAGAACAATGTAGACTATAAAATGTTCATGGATTTATTCACTGAGAGATTAGGTGACAAAGTGTTATATTATTTAGAGGTTAGAGACTCTCTAGTTGGCCAATAAAAAGGATGGAAAAGTATGGATCATTTGGGCCTATCAGATCAGAATGTTAATATGACAAAGAAATTGCTACTTTCTAGAGATTTTTTTAGAAGAGAGAAAGATGATAGAATTATATGGTGTGCAACAAAGTGTGGAGATTACTCTATTAAACTTCAGTATATGACATTAGAAAATGATGCATCCTTTTTGGATTGGCCCATCAAATCATGATGGAGTAAACAATGCCTTCCTAAAGCAGGTTCCTTTTCTAGGTTAGCATCCTTACAGAGAAAGAAGTAAAAGATTTGGTTTTTATGGACCTACACAAAGTGTGATGTGTAATGCAACTTTTGAAGATGTTGATCATTTATTGTTACAATACCTTTTTGCTAAGGATTGTTAGTTATGGTTATTTCTAAACTAAATTAGAGTGCCCCCTTATAGAACAAGATTAAGGAGGTCATTGAAAGTTGGATGATATCTCATAGGAGATCTTCTCTTTCTTTAGTTTGGAAGGTTCGTCCTTCCTACTATATGGGAAATATGGAAAGAACAGAATGAAAGTATTTTTCAGGGGAAGATGGAGTCTTTCAAGAGAGTCAAAGATAGAATTAATATTTCTATAGAAGAGAGTATGGGGTGGCCTTAATGAATAATATGTCTAGTTCACCATATACATTGGAGAAAAGGAAAATTCATGTTGGCTAGCCTAGGATAAAAGTTATATTTGGGGGTTTAGTTGGAAAGCCAAATTTTTCAGAGCATGACATGAGGATAGTCAAATATGCAAGGCGAGTGATAGATTGGATTAAGGTGATTTTTTATGGGACTATAAAAGGAAATCTACAACTATCAGGGGTAAGAGCTATTTCCTGAGATTGGAAGGGATGCACTTTGGATTTTACAACTGAAAAAATGAATGATGTAACAAATAATATGGTAGAGGCAAGTGCATCTTTAATAGAACTTGTGGTTGGAAAAAGGATGAATGTGTAGAAGATTAATATAGAAGGGTATTCATAAATAATTATGAATTCCATCAAGAATAGTTGTGGCCAATCATGGCATCTCCAAAATGTGATTGGGAAAATTAATTCCTTACTAATGTCTTTTTAGGACTTTAGAGTTAGCCATATAAGAAGGGGTGGAAATGTGGAAGCAAACGTGTTATGTAAGTGGGAAACAAAGTTGGAAAATATTAATGACATATATTTTGAGTATTATAGTAACATCATTTTGTACCCATTAGTAAATTAAGTGGAAATTAATTAGTTTGGTGGAGATGGTTTGAAAGTGGTAGTAATTTTAATGATTTAACATAAGTTTATATGATGGATGTAAGGTACTAGTGACCGAGGCAAGTGTGATGTCATATAATTAAGTGATTGTGATCTTTGAAGAGGATTTATATGAATTTCAGTGGTGGCTTTAATTTTAGAAGTGTGTTATTTCCTAAGCCGACAGTAGGGAAGTCTTGTGATTAGGGTGTTACATTAGGTTGTTATTAGCTACCAACTAAATAGATGAAGGAAATGGAGAAATTTTTTTTGACACCCATAAGAAATAGAAGGGATTGAAAACCCTAGTAAGAAAATAACAGATCTCTAGCAAGCTCAAAATTAAAATAGAGGGTATAGTATAATATGTCTTGAAGCTTTTGGGTAGCCATTTCAAGAATAGAAGAAAAAATTGTGCCTGATTATTAATAAGATTTCAATAGTGATTTCTTGATTCTTAGAAACTAGGGTGGAAACTGATGAGGTGAGAATGGTTGTTAAGATTTTTCTAGTGAGGATTTTATGTTAGGGGTGAGGTTGATATTTGAGTGGGTTGTGTTGTGGATAGAATCAAATGTTTTAGAATATTTTGCATATGAGGAGTCAAGGATATTTAGTTTGGTGCCATTTTTTCTGGTGGGGAAAGATGAATAAAGTATCTTATAAGGTAGAGAGAGAACAGACATGGAAAAAGATAAAGGAGGCCATTTGAGACCATGAATCAGTATTGGAAAGAGTGACCAGGGTGTTTGAAATCCCTATCCAAAAGAAGAAACACTCAAAGAATAAGCACAAGTGATTGAATGTGATAGAGATTGATGCTAGGGATACAAAAATATAATTGTCTATGATTGATGATGGCAAGCATTTTTTGAAGAAGATAAAAAAAAATAAAAAATTGTGCACATGGCTAGAGGTTTTTATCACAAATGGTGGAGGAATATAAGAGAACATTTGATTAAGAATAGGGTTTTTGCAGAGTTATCATGGGTTAAGAGCATCAATGTAGAAGTGAATAAAGAATTAACTAAAGACCTCGATGAACATTTTGCAAAAATATTTTTAGTTCCTTGGGTGGTTTGAGTTGCCATGTTTTTTAAACCATTGCAAGGAGTCATAGTCCTAATGCATGTTTCAGAAATGGAATGGAGATTATGGTTCAATTTTGTAGGAATTCCAAGAATAATGAGATGAGATAAAAACAAGGTGATGTTGTCTGAGTGTGTGAAAAACCTATAAGTGGAAAGCTCAAGGTTGGTGGATAGTGAAGTAATTATTATCTGTTAAAATTTATGAAGCTAGAAAAATTTTAAATGTTAAATATGATGTATAAAGGGTGACGCTTCTGATGGAGCCTAAGGATCCTTTAGAAATAAAATTAGGTGGGTCTGAATATGGTAGTAGATAGTCCAACTAATATAATGTATTATTTATTTTTTACTAATAAAATATCTTTGTTATAGATAAAAAAAAACAAAATAACTTAAGTTTAAAACTATAAGATAACCTAAATAGAGCATTAGAAGCAAAAATAAAATACTACCATCATTAAATTTCATTATCCCTAATAATTTTATCCGAATCTTTAGAAATACTCTTGAGAAAGATTTGTTACTCTTCATTGTCCTTGTTATACTATTCTTCCTCTTTAGTCTATCATTATTTCCCCTTCTTCACCTCTTTCTTAAGCCTCTTCTTCCAGATGATAATTTGAAAGAGATATTTATTTAATCCCATCAACCATTCTATAGAGGAAGAAAATTGCATCATTGAAGTGATCATTATGATGTAATGCTGTAGAAATATAACTTTCAGAGAATGAACTCTTTTTTTCAAATCATCATTTTTACTTGAGATATTATGTTCTCCAAGGAATCCTTACCAATATGGAAAGGGGAATTACATCCCATATTAATAGTATCCTCCACTTGATTCAATTTCATAGTTATCTCCATAGATGTTTATTTGTCCTATTCCTTGAGCTCTTCAGCCTCAACATCATAATCCTTATCTTCAGTATTCTTAGTAGAATATTCTTCCTCACCTAGCTCATATTTAATATTTCTCTTAGGAACGTATTCCTCCTCTATCTATTTACCCTCATATTCCTTATTACAAAGATGATTTAATACCTCCTTTCTAGCAAACTAATTTCATTATTACATTCCTCCCATTGTTTTGTATCCTCATTCTTATCCTCTTCTTTATCATTTTCTATAAAAGGGCTCATTCTTTTCAACTATTTATTTTTATTTTTGGCATTTGAGTAGGTGAGATTGGTCACAAAAATTTTCCTTTTCTGAGGTATAATATCAAGAAAGCTCTCTTCAAGGGGAATATCATCATCAGGGGCTTTAGGGTTTAAAATATTCTTTCTCCTAGAAGGGTCAACCTTTTTCCCACTATGGTTGGGTTTATCAGGGAGAGGGTTAGTTTCTAAGTAGGTCAATTTTAATTGCGCTTTTGGATAACTTCACAATGTGGATTCTTTTTGGTTTAGATTATGATAGAAGGAATATTTTTAATGAGGATTGGTTAAATTAGCCATAACCACCAATTTCTCCCATTTCTTTAAAAAATCCTTCATGTATAGCTTACAATCACCAAAGCTCTTCCTTTCAACTTTGTCACCTTCACATTTTATGCTTGTAGCCTCTGCTTATATTAGCTAAGGGGTTGCACATAATTTTATGTTAATGATAAAAGCATGGCCTAGGTTATACGAATGAAAAAACTTCATGGAAGGAGTAGTGTTGTAGCACTTCAAAGCTTGGAAATATAGTTTTAAATCACCTCTCCTAAAAATATCCCAAAGCTCACTGTTCTATAATAGTTTCCTATAATCTATCAGATTTGAATGCTTCAAAAATATCCCCATACTTTTAACCTCAAAGAGATTGAACTATTTATTCATCAACATTAGAGGCCCACCCTTTCCAAATTCTACAAAAAAAAAACCCTTTTTTCTTCTTTTTACCAAAATAGTAGTGAATTTGACAAATCCCCATTTAGAATATTCCTTCTATCATTCCCTCAATAAGAAAAAAGCCACATTGTGAAGCTATCCAACAACATATTTAAAATTGAGCTAGTTGAAACTAATCCTCTTTCCTAATAAAGACAACTCTAGTAGGAAAAGGGACAACACTTCTTGGAAAAATAAGATTAAAAATCATGAACTAGCTTACATGGATATTCCTCTTGAAGAGTCCTTGCTTGATATTAATCCTCAAAAAATGAAATATTCTATCGCCAATCCCACCTATTAAACTTCAAAAAATACCAATTAAAAGGTGAAACATATGAGACCTTTTATAGGCAATTATAAAGAAGGGGATAAGAATGAGGATATATAAAAAAAAGGGAGGAACCTAATAATGAAGTATTTTTGGGGGAATGGAGGTCTACCCATCTTTGTAATAAGAAATAAAAGGGTAAAAACATAGAGGAAGTGGTTCCTAGGATGGACATGGAGTACATGAGATGGATAAGGAAAAATATTCTACTGAGAATATTGAAGATGTAGATTATGTTGTTGAGGCTAAATAGATCAAGGAAGAGGAAAAATAAATATTTTTGGATATAACTATGAACCTAAATCAACTAGACGATACAATTAATATGGTATGTAATTCGTTTTTCCATACTAGTAAGAATCCCCTGGAGAACATAATTTAACCAAAGAAAAAGTTATCACTATCTGCGACCACTAATTTATCCCCTTTATTGAAAATATCCATCATGTAGATCTTGTAGTCACTACAACTCTTCGTTTCAACTCTATCACCCTTTCATTGTAAGCATGAAGCATCCACTATTAGTTCTGGGCTCATTCAAAATTTGATGCTTTCAAAAGAAACATTTCCTTGGTTCCATAGATTACAAAACTTCATGGAAGGAGGAGCATTGTATCTCTTCATAGCTTGGAAATATGGCATGAAATCACCTCTTTTATAAATATCTGAAAGCTCATTGTTCTATAATAGTTTCCTACAATCGCTTCTCTCTAAATTATTTGAACGGTCCCCCATATAGTTAACCTCAAAGAGATTCAATTATTGATTTTTAGACATTAGAGGCTCACCCTTGGTAAATTGTGCAAAAAGGGAAAAAAAGACCTTTTTCTTTTTCTTACTAGAATTGTAGTGAAGTTTTTTGAACACCCAACACTTTTGTGTTTTGAAATATTGTAGAGGCTTGATATCATACCTTGAAATAATGACACAAAATTTAAGTTTTTTATGAAATATTTTACAACAATCATTTAGACTATTTAAAAGACATTTGCCTTAATGATTTTTTTTTAAAAGTGATAAGATAAAAACCCACTCATAATATCATTAATGAAATAATTATTATTTTGATCATCGCCAAAATTCACCTTGAACTTCTAAGTTTGCATCCAAGAAGCATCATCAAACAAGTCGGTGTAATTAAGATAAGTGAGATATTATAAACCAATGGGGATATATCAATAAAGCTTCTTATCTTAAGAAAATATAAATGAGGATAACTTCACCCATCCTTGACATCATTCTTCATACCTTTTATTGGGTAATTTTAATAATACATAAGAAATATCACGTAATATTAAAATAAGATGTTAAAATGAATTATTTTCTCTTGTCGATTTCCAAAGTGCACGATCCCTTATTTTACTCTTCATACTTGTTAGTCATAATCTTTTCCCCCCACTCCTTATAATTCCTAGTGTACTAATTCTCCTTGGGGTTATAATCATTGACCAGTTTACCATCCAACCATTTATACTTCAATGATTACATTTTAATAGTTTAATTATTTTAGGCATTTAATGCCTTTCCAAGATACATCTCCTTTCACCCTATTGTTACCCCAATTCCCAAGTTTTTTTCAAAATTCTTCAATAAGAATTCCTTTTAACATCCAATTTGACACTTTTCAAAGGTACCAAATTTAAATTTGTATGTTGAGTTTCTAAATTAGTTGAACATTTTTTGGAGATTGAATTACATCGATACTAATATTATTATTCTTGAGCATTATGAGGAGTTGAAAAGAGTATATCCTATATCACTATATTATATCATTGGGCATATAACTTATATGTGAACAATGGCATGGTATATGTGAATGTTCTATGTAATACTTTTGATTTTTATTCTCAAGAAAAGTGATGTCAACATATGTTGAGATCTAAAATATGGGTGTTATTCTACATGTTAATCAATTGTTAAAAAGTTAGAACATAGACAGTGAGGCATTAAAATACTATCAACATTGTCAGTGAGACACATTTTTCAATGAGACATTGTATTATAATTTCTTTTGATAATCTAGTGAGGAAAATTTATGACCGGGTTTTAATCCTTAATAGGTTTTTCCACTTAGAAATCTAATGAAGAAATTTGTGTGATTGCATGAGTTACTTAATATAGTTTTATTTAAGTTATTTTGTATAATTCAGTCTTATAATAAAATTAAATTTTGTTAATTTTAATTTAATTTGATTTAATTTGATTTAATTATAGAGCACTATTTCACCCCCTCCCCCTCTTATTGATCATTGTACTCCAACAAGTAGTATTAGAGCCACAACCTTATCTTACGGTTTCCTAGTAGTGGAGTACATTCTATGGCTAGAAGAAGGTATATTTGGTTTTAGGGCATGATTGTTTAATGGTACTAGATACACCTTCTGGAATTTTATAAAGAATCAAAATTTAATATCCTTAGGGTATGAAGTATGGTTAGTAGTAGAAATTATTACAATAGTACAACACCACCTTCTACTCAAGTTGAGAAGAAGGCTTATGAAATTGATGTAAAGACATAAAATGTTGTTTGTTGTAGTCTTTCCAAAGATGTTCTAGTCAACATTATACATAGTACAATTCTTAGTCCCTATATGAATGTACACACATGTGCACACACATTTTGAAGGGGCCCTAAAACCCTATACAAATAGATTTTGATGGTATCAGAAACAAAAATGAAATAAAATGAGAAAGATAGATCACATACTTAGAAGCTAAGCCAATAGCTCAAAATAGGAATCCTACTTGACATATAAAAAAAATGATGTCAAAAGGTGTAATAAATCTAGGACAAAGTCACAAATCTAAAGGGTTTTGACAAGATCCTATAAAATGATCCTTGGGATTTGAGAAGGCTCCCATAACCTACCACAATAACCAAAAGTTTTCTTTTGCATCCAAAAACTCAACCTCGATAGGATTGAAAGGACAATAATTAGGAACTAAGATAGTGTCAGAAACCATATAGCCAATACTAAAAGAAATGGTAGCTATAATCATGGGTTATAATATAACATTGCCTCTAACATAAAAACTTTCTCTACCTATTAATAGGAGAATAATCAACTTCAAAAGGATGAATAGGAGAGAAACTAAAAAACCAAAGATACTAACACCTCATGCATAAAATCACAATGAATATATCCACAACTATAAAAGAACACTCTACTTCTATTGTAGACTTGTAAGAAAAGGATAGGGTAGAAGCTAAAATGACCCTTAGAAAAATATTAGAAAAGTTATGAATGAGAACCATATAAAAAACCTATTGTCGTAAAGGATGCACCTAAAATGCTAAGTATGAGACCTTGCAACCCCATGAAACATGGAAATACTTGCAAGCATGTGGGTATGCCTATGGCTAAAGTCAATTACTAGATTAGGGTTATTCTTCATTTGATCACATAAACTATCTTGGATGAGAAAAAGGTAACAAGGATACTTGAATTTGATATCTAAAACTAAAGTTGATCCATCAAATGTAACAGATTCTTAGGAATTTGAACATGCATCTCTCTCACAATGAATAGGTTGAATAAATTCTTTTAACCCTCACAACTTATATGCAATATCAAATCACAGGAAAGATACACAACTTCAATAATAATGAAAGGGAAATAATTTCCACAATTAAAATTACTAAAAATATAAACATAATCTCAGATCAGATGCACAAGATATGAAGGAAGGCTCTTCACTTATATTTTTGATCAAAGGAAAAATACCTAGTTACATAATCTGAAAATCATCTGAGATACAAAACTCTCTTGTCACATGAAAGAGATAAAAAAAATCTATAACCTCTTCCATCAAACAAAAAGAACTTCTATTTAAAGAATCAAAATCAAATCCTTATAGGAAGGCTAAACGCCAACTCCAAATAGAGCTCAGGGAAACTAAAGTCTAACTCAAACTTGACCTTCTCTATCTAAATCTCAAAATATAAGATGGGTCATACTTGAGGATATAATCCATCAAAAGAGAGGAAGATTGGATAGATAAAAGAAAAGGAACTCCCTCTAAAGCCAACTCAACATTAAACCAACCCATGTGAAGTCAAAGTTGATGTTTGACTTCTCCATAATACATGCCAAACAAACTCCACTAACCTGTAGTTAGAACTTGACTCCGATCATAATCGTACACCTTTTCATTTACGTTTGTAATTTAATATTTATTACATGCTTAATAACTAAGCATGCAATAAATATCAATAAAATTTTTGAGACATGCAAAGAATAGAGAAAATTAAATAAAAATTTATATCATTATTTATTCATTAATATAACATTTATCTTTTAATAAATATCATGAATAATATTTATTAAGTAAAATCATATATATTTAATTAATTTAAATGTTGGTGTAAATTGATCTTTTATTTATTACATAAGGCATTCCCCGTGAGTGCCAATTTAAAAATATAAACCAATAAAATATAAGTCATACAAAAAATGCATGACACCCTTGGAAATATTTAGGGAACTTCAAACCCTAATTCACAACATAATTTCTTTTCTTTTCAATTCCTCTTAGCTTTTCTTCTTTGGTTGTCATTGACACTTTCCAAGGCTGAATTAGGGAAAGTTACTAGGTTTTGACAGTGTTGCCTTTGGATTTTTCCCCCAGAACTTGACATTCTTCATTTCCATTTCATTTTTCAAGTCTTGTCTCATAGTGGTAGCTATGATTTAGAAGATGGATATTTTAAATGTAGGTTGCACCGTGATAAATCGTTGTTAAGTTTACACCGCATGTCCCTTGAATCATTTACAATTGAGGGTTTGTTCTCAAGCTTAAAAAAAGCTTCTTGTAGATAGATTCATTTTGATTTTGGTGTTTTATAACTAGGAGCCCTAATTTTGATATTTTTTAGGGCCTTAGATCTTCTCTTGATAGCATCAAAAAATTCATAAAAACTAATGGAATTTATTTGTATATCTACTTGATGGCCTCCTTTGAAACTATTCCAACTATGACTATGGCTCCTTAATGCCTATTGGTGAATATTAAAATCCCTAGTCTCTACTATTCCCCGTTAAGGTTTTAGATCTATGCATTTGTGAGCTTGGTCATTTGGGTTCCTTTAAAAATCAAAGAATGTGACTTTATCTTTCTCTTCCAAATTATTGTAAACTAAGACTCTTTTGTTGTTGTGGGCTATTTCACTAGATTTGATGTTGTAGTTCTAGTGATGATGAAGGGTGTATCATCTTAAAATGGAAGCACTTCCATGGTAAGAATGTTTAGCCCTCTAAGTAAGTGGTTTGGGGTCATGTCGAACACCTTGAATGGATACTCAACTTGGAACTAGCTTTTTTCCTTGATCTGCCCCATTTTCCACTTCTTCCTGACACTTTCCTGGCATTTTGGACTGTGAACCTAGGATTCTTTACATCAGGGTCAAGGTCGACCTTGACCATGACCTAGGTTAGGGATGACCTCGACCCTGGCCTAGGTCAAGGTTGACCTAGTCCTTGAACCTAGGGTTCGGGATCCTCGAGGTTAGCTTCCAGTTTCAGGATTTTATCAAAAACTTGTCTTTTCCCTCTTCGGGGCCACTATTGCACATATTAAGTGTCGAATTCTCAAATTAATATTTGAGGTCATTTCTCAATAATTGTATAGGATTCCTAATTTATTATTGGAGATTAGCCTTTCTCAAGTTTTGTACCCAATGCTCAAATTAACTTTGGGGTTGGCCTTACCTCAAATTTTGTAACAAGGCTCTTAAATAATTGTTTATTTCTATATTAAGGGTGGTCCCCTCCTAGAGTTTTGTGTCAAGACTTTAATTTAATTTCCTCTCCATGTGCACCTCTCTAGAGTTTTGTGCCATGGGCTCTTAATTATTTTTTTCTACGAGGCCCCTCTTGTGCCCTAGATCACTATAAAAGTGAGCCTTCCTCTCTCATTTTCTCATCCATGCTCACCAAGCAATCTCTCAATCAAGTTTTGCAATCAAGTCATCAAGTTTTGCAATCCATCTCTCTAGCTCTCAAGTAAGAAGATCAAGCATTCAAGCATTCAAGCCTTCAAGAATTCAAGCATTCAAGGAGATCCATTAGAAGCCATTGAAGGATTCAAGCTCTATGGAGCCCTCTTGTTGAAGATCCATCCATTCAAGATTGGTGTTGAAGATCTAAAGACAATTGATTGGAGACATCCTACATTTGATTCTACATTCATCCATTCTTGTGGATTCAAAGATTCGAATCCTCCACAAGGGTTTCAACTCAAGAAAGGTGAATTGTTCCATTTACTTTGTTTATTCTAGCAATTTCAATTCAATTTCAAGGTTAATTCCTAAATTGGGGTTAGACTAAGGAAAACCCCTCCCCCCCCAACAAAGAAAACCATTTTTCTTGCAAGTACAGGTGTGGAATTTTGGATCTAAGATCATATTTGGATACCTTTTTCAGCGAACTTCTGAGATCTATGAACAAAATCAAAATCGACCTTCAGAATAAAAATGTAGCATTTGACCTTTTATGAGGGTTAAAGTCGACCTGATCTAATCTTAGAAAAAGATTTTTGGGTTTTGTAGATCTCGCAATTTCAGTCCAACATGCTAAAAAGTCAACAGTTTTTGAGATCGTTTGATAGGGGTTTTAGCTAATTCTTTTTTAGAGGTAAGTACCTTTACTTCCTAATTTCGATATTAATCATCTACATTTACTTTCTAAATTAATATAATTTCATGTAAGTGTAAAATATTGGCTTTGGAGTCTCTTTTATGTGTAAACCATTGTCCTAGAACCTTATCCACATTTTACCCTATACATTTGGGTGAACCTGACACGCTTACCCTCGTTTCTTTTGTGGATTTAGATGCTCTATTTTGTTAGATCTTCCTTTTTATTCCCTTGTGTGTTCACCTTTACTTTACATTTTGGTGAAACTGACATGCTTACTCTGCTTTCTTTTGTGGATTTAGATGCTCTATTGTGTTAGATCTTCCTTTGTATTCCCTTGTGTATTCACCTTCACTTTACGTTTTGGTGAACCCAACACACTTACCCCTTTCTTTTGTGGAATTAGATTCCCTATTGTGTTCATGGTGTTTGATTTCCTTTTGATGCTTCTAGATCTCATTTGAATGTATTTGGATATATCTAGATCTATTTATTATCATGTTGCATAAGTTGTTTCAAATGTTGCATGGTGTTACACCTAGAAAGACTTCATTTATTACATGTGATCTTCATCATATTTCTCTTTATGGAGAGGAGTTGATGATTGATGTTAATTCTTCTCCTACTAGATGTCCTTCTTCCCCCTCTAGGGATCAACCTTTAGTGAATTGTGGCAACCCTACAATGTGCTTTATTGGTAGGGATGATAATCCCCCTATTTGGGATGAACCTTTGGATTTGGATGTTGATTACTCTCTTCCTCATGACACCATTGTGGATGATCCCTTGGATAATGACATTGATTTATCCCCTCCTTGCAAAGAAGCTTTGATACAAGAGGGTGATTTATTAATAGATGACATATTGATACATGATGATAACTCTTTTTCTAAAACACATGTAGAAATTTCAGTGAAAGAAGATGACATTATAGATGCTTTACCTCCATTTGAGATTCCTTCTAGTGATGAGGCATTAGTGGAGAATGATATGAAATCCCTTAATGCTCTCCCTTTTAGTGATGATCCTATGGAGAATCAAGATCTTGCCTCATCTCCTCCTAGGATGTCCTCTTTATTTCCTTCTTGTGAATCTATTTGTAGTGTTGAGACAACTAAAATGGTTTATCCCAAACCCTTGTTGACATTCAAAGGTTTTCCTTCCCTTACTATCAAAGGTAAACCTATGGAGTCTTTCAATAATCAAGATTCTATAGCTCAAACTTATCGTACAAGGAATAAACGTCAACCTAATCTGGTGGTTTCTACTTCTTTGCCACCTTCTCAACCTATTCTTCCTCCTCCACCCCATCTTCCTAACAAGGAGTATGATTTGATAACCCAATTGAAAAACACTCTTGCCAAGAATTCTTTATGGGAGATTCTTCAAACTTCACCTACCTACTATGAAGCCTTGCAAAAAGCTCTAGCAACTCTTCCTACTCCACCTCCTAATAAAGAGAACATCAATAACTTCTTACAATGCATGCATGCTACCCCGGGTCCTCCTGACATTGCATTTACTCAAAAGGATTTACCTTCTAAAGAAGTTCAGAATCAATATGATGCTCTTATGGTTGCTGTAACTATCAATAAAAGTATCATTCGTAGGACCTTGATTGATAAAGGATCTGGGCTTAATGTTTGTAGCATGGACATGCTCAAAGAGATTAACACTGATCTTTCAACTATTCAACTTGACAATGTTCCTATATGTGGCTTTGCTAACATTACTAACAAAACTTTAGGAATCATTACCTTACCTATCAAAGTAGGACCGGTCATCCTAAATGTTAGCACGTGCCAAAAATTTCATGGCTCTAACTCTCTTCCCCTGGTCTCTGCAATGTTTTTCATGTCTCCGACCAAAACCCTTGGGAATTTTTTTTAAAAAATCTAGCCGTTGGGTCCTTAAATTTAAAATTGCCCTAGCCCTATTTTATATTCACGTTACCTTTTTGCGGGTCACTTAAAACCTTTAATCCGAATGTTCCTTTTTAAAAAAGACTTTTTTAAATGTCGCGCAGTTAGGTTTCATGTGTGGGCGAGTCACCGGTTAATCTTTCCTAAGTTCCTAGTGCCTAGTGATTTAAATTTTTCCTAGGTCAGTGCCCTAATTATTCTTAAGTCTCTGGCTTTACTTTTCTTCTAGGCCTGGCTCTCTGACACCATCTCCATCTAACAGTGGGCCTATGTTCACAAGCAATCTGTCAGAGGCTTGAGATCTTATGCCAATCGTTGATCTCATTCATCTCAAAGGTATCTTTGGTGGTGGTCCCGGTGTCAAGTGGAGCTGATTTGGAAGGTTTTTATTTGTCCGTGTAGTATGATGTGGAATCCTGTCAGTGGGACCTAGTTTTCGGATGTATCAGTGGGTCCTGATCCTGTCAGTGAATTGATGAATGACGTATGATCTTATGGGTTTTGCCAGAGGCTTAAGATCTTTTGATGGCTGTTGATTCTATTTCCTATCAGATGGTTGTCAGAGATGGGAGAGGATTCCTAATCGATGGTTGGCATGTAAGTGCATAGAATCTTTTGAGCCTTTTAGATCTTGCACTAGCCGTCTGATCTTCTAGGTAGCGTAATGTTCTCAGTGGGGTCATTTGCCAGGTGGTGTAGGATTGTTCAAATTTTATTGGTCAATGTGGATGATGTGGCAAGGTGGGGTCATTATCAGATAGATCAGTGATGAGGACATGATCTACAGTCAATGTAAGTTCTCATGAGTTTTGTCAGAGCTATGAGATCTTACGCCTGCTGTCTGATTATAAGGATTACAGAAGGTGGGTCTTATGTCAGTGTGACCGAGTAGTGATAGTGAATGAGGTAACCACATGTGGCATAAAGTGGGCCCAGGTGGGGTCTAAGTGCTTAGCGGTTCTGATAGATTTCAAAGGGTTCACTCATTCGCACGATAAAAAGGTGACATTCTAAAAGTCTTGGCGATTTAGTGAACAAGGTCATGTAATCACTAAATCATTTGGCGGAGGTAAAAAGTGTTCTATGAATTGGCAAAACCCTTTGTCACCAGTTCGCTAAATTTGACTGGGGCCCATTTAATAGATAAGTTATAAAGACCACAAAAAAAAGAGATCAGACAGTCATGACTTAAAGTTGATGGAGATTTAAATTTCGATCGCCGATTTGCTGAAACCGCCATAAGGTAGCTGTTTATTTTCAAATCTGAATTTGTAGAGGGTTCCTACGACCAGAAGGACTAAAATTCAATATAGAAGTGACTGGTGTTGGTGGGAGATGATCCTTTTACTGTTGGAGTGTGGTCCATGGTGTTCTTTGATCATCTATAGGGTTTGTACTATGTGGTTTTGTGCTCGAGGCATGTTGTAGGGTTGACATTTTGAGTGTTTTGGTGGTTCTCAATACCGTCACAAAGAATTTTTCATGATTGAGTATCATTCCAAGATTTTCTTTCTCCTGGTTGCCTAGGTTTACACCCCTATAATAACTTTATGACCATTTCCATATGGTTGGGTGGTTGAAACCCTAACCCTAAGTCATCCATAGCTTGTTTCATTCTCTTTGAGAATTCCAAGATGACTAGGGAGTATAAGTTACAAAATTTTGACTGTGTAGGGGTTCCAAACTTTCTTTAGTCCCAGTTGGTTGTTGATAGTGTTATACTGATAGAGGACTAGGATTTCAGGTATTTCCTATCTTTGTGTTGTTTTGATTGTATATTGATCTTGAATATGTTAATGAAAATACTATTGAGTTCCAATCTTGCATTTGTGTATGTCTTCTTATTTTGGTTCTAAGCTCATATATGTTAATGTCACAAAGTGTGTTAGCATATGGTAAACAAAGAGTATTGTGAAGTCATCTCTGAGTTCCTAACAAAGTTAGGATTAAAGTCTTTTAGGTGGGTTCGGTGAGTTTGCAACCAAGCAGGAATCTGATGTCCTTGTGTCTGAGGGAGAGGGGTAATAGGCAAAGCACTTATCTTGGATTCAATTATGTTTGAGTTAAGATTTTTAGTTGATGTATGTAATTGGGTGACTCTTTTCCCTAGGTTAAGGGACTAGTCCATCCTCTGGAGGCATTTCATTATTGTCAACCATACACACAAACATTCAAATGATAAAATCTTAAAGCAATTAGTAAAGAGTATATAGTTGTATATCATTTAGTGATTCTTGTTCAGAAGTGAATCAAGGGTACACCTACCTGAGCATTGAGGCTCAAAGTGTAGGAGGATCTCTCTTTATCCTTGTTAATTGGCCATCTTCCTTGTAGACTTTGGAGTGGTGATAGAGTCAAAGTTATATTAAAGTTATCCATCAAAGTATAAATCTACAAGTGAAGATCAAAGGGAACTCCCAGCAAAATGGTGACTCTGCTGGGGAGAGTCTAGAGCTAAAGGTTGTTAAGTGAACTCTTGTTTTCCTATTGTATTTCAAGTAAAGATTTCCCATCTAGGTGGGTGGTGAATCAAAAGTTTAAAACCAGTGCTATATATTGTAAATCATTAACAAGAGGAGGAATACTAGGTCCTTTGTTAGAAAGAATCCAGAGGTCACTCTGGAGCAATTTCCTAGATAAGAGAAGAAGAGTTGGATTAGAAGGAATGGTGAGTCCACTAGTGCTCCCATGAGAGAGAAAAGAAATACTAGAGGTAGAGCACCACATGTTTCCTCAAGTGAGGATGGTTCATAGGATAGAGTTTCTAGCTCAGATGGTGGTTGCTTTGAAGATAGATTTTATGACACCCTAGAAGCTGTATTTCAGGACAAGGGTCCATTGCCTGTAGGTGAAGATGAACAAGCTAGAGAGATGGGTTTGGAGATTGATTTAGATCTTGATGAGGACAATTTCAGAAGAGAGCCCATGAGACCTAGGCAAGTGCACTTCCCATATCAAAATCTTTCTGATATGGATGTGTCATCAGGTTCTAATGACATTATGGTAGATCTTGATGATTTAAATGCATTAAGGTTGCAGTTGGTAGAGCAAGATGCCATACATAAGAGGTTAAAATAGGAGAGAGAGGCTGGAAAGGTAAATGCTTTAATAGAAAGATAGTCTCTCATTAGAAAAATTAATGAAATGAAGGAGAGAAACAAGATGCTTGCTTCTGCTCCTAAGACTCTGCAATATGATGTTTTTGGTGATCTTGAGGCTTTGAGGAGTGAGCAAGAGTTCTTACTACAAGATTAGGAATTTGATAAGGAGGGCCCTATGGTTAGACAAGTGCAAAGTTATGTTCCTTTGCCTAAAGATAAAGATGGGTGTGAGATCACTAGGCCTGATGTTGCCGCTGGTGAGAAAGGAAAGAAAAATATGGTGGGACATCAAACAAGTAGATCATTGACAATACCCGGGGTCCCACCACCCAAATCAAATAAGGACACAGAAATAGAAAGAAGAAGAAAAGAAGATGAGGACCTTGCAAGAGAATTAGAGAAGGCTGAAATTGAAGCTTCCATTGCAAAAAAGAGAAGAAAGATCCAGTTACTGAAGGCTTCATCAACTAATGGTCTTGGCCCATTTGCTACTGAACTAGCTATGCCATCTATGAATACTACTGTTCCACTTAGTAATGCTACTAGTTCATTTCCTTCTTCATCTGCTAGGATAGGTGTTGATCCTAGGTAGCAGTCAAATGCACAAATAAATGTAGATGCTAATGTTGATCCTAGGGTTAACACTGGTTCAAGTTTTCAAAGAAGACCTATGCAATTAGAAGGCTATAGGAAAATTAGTTTTAATGGAATTCCTGGCTACCCAAACGCTTTTCCAAATGATATTAGAGATAAGGTACCTAAGTTTTCTAGTAATAATGCTATTAGTTGTGAGGAATATCTTAGGTTATTTGTTGATATGCTTAGTGATTATGAGGTAGAGCATGAGGATGCGGTCATGAAATTATTTGTTCAATCTCTAATGGAGGATGCTAGAGATTGGTTTAAGAGACTTCTTGATAAATGTATTGATACTTGGAACTCTGTTGAGAAATGTTTTAAAGAGCAGTATGGTGATAGGCCTAATGCTAGTTTCATGTTGAATGAATTCAATACCTGTTACTGCATAATCTTCCCACCAGAAATTCATATGTTCAAATGCCCTTCCCGCCTTGAAATATCTATATTTTAATATGCCCGCGGAAATATTAAAAATCCAAAAAAGCTTTAAACCTTAGAATATTTCCCTATATTTCCTAAGTCCCCACCCGCAATATCTCCCTTTTACTCTCCACCGTCGATTCTCACAGATCCAACGTTAGGTGCCATGTCACTATCACCTTTCCCAAGGTTTTGTGTCATAGAGACATAGCGCCCAGTCAATGTAAAGGGTGATAAACGCATGGAAGGTACAAGGTGGAAAAGAAAATAGATTTCATTGGCCCGCGTGGCCCAATTGGTAGATCCAATTGGTTTGACCCTTTGACTTCGACGGTTTGCAAGCTCAGAACGATGTGAAATTGATTTTCTTCACCATGATTTGATCTGTTTTCAATTCTCAGCTACTCAGAAGTTAATGCAGAGTGCAGAGGACATTCCATTTTATCCCGCAGATCTATCTACCATGTCAAGGGGATGTTTTGGGTGCCGTTCTGTCTCCTCAAGGTATTATTCAGAGAAATATCAGATTGATTTTCATACTTCAGGCCTATGCTCGACTAGATCTATCATTAGATTTTGCAGCTGAGAAGTTATTGCCAGTAGTTGAGCCATTAATGTAGAACCATTTCCAAGTTATGCCTGATCTAAAAAGGCAAAATTTTGACATTTTGTAAAGGGTCGATCAATTTTCTATGGTTTCTCTGCTACTGTCTTTCAGTTTCAGTGTAAACATTCCCTTTGTCTCTGAAACTTGTGATATCCTGTCCTATCTCATTTAGCCATCAGTGTGCATGTGCATGAGTCTTGCCTCTCTCTGATGTTTTGTGTTGGTTTGCAATCTGCATATTGTATCTATTCTGGTCTCTGGATAATAAGAAAGTGGATTCTATTCTTCCCTTATGTTATTCAGCTGACTTTCTGGTCTATGTGTGGTTGTGGATTAATATAAGTTGAATGTGTATACTTTTGGATATCATATTTGTTTCTGTAGTGCATATCTAGGCAGATTTTTGGTTTGAACACTCTATTTGGTGCATCACCTCAGTAGTTTAGGTAGGGTAGATTTCAGTTTTCTGTATTCCTTCTTCCCTTTTCCTTCCAGAGTTGTTAGGTGCATCCTGATAGTAAGAGGAAGCCGGCCTTCTCCGGAGACTCAACCTCATAGTTCAAGTCCCACAGCTTGGAGGTTGTTTCCATGTTTCACTAGGTTGTTCATGAGCACAAGCCTTGAACAAGGGTGCAAACCTATGTGACAACAGTTTTTTGGCATGCCCGGTGGGACCTTAATAGCAAATCTAAAGTCTACTGGTGTCAAAGTAGAGAGTTTCAAAGATCAATACTGGAGAGGTAGTACTGGCTTTAGTATTCAAGCCTTCAAGAGGCTGATTCTTCAAAGTACTTGGCGACTCTGAGCTTATTCAAATCTGGTTTCAGACCAAAGTTGCAGAGATTCATGCCTAGAGCTGAAACAAGGGCATCTTCTAGAGGTAACTTTCAATACCAAGAGCTTTCATCGAATCCTAGAAGAAGGAGGACTAGAGTTTCATTGTCACCAGTTAGAGGTGTATTAATAGTTGATATATCTGCAAGATCTGTTTCTACTCCTCCTATTGTCAAAAATTAGCCTAGGTTGCCATCAGCATCTATTAATAGAACACTTGTCTATATGGCACTTCCTAGAGCTCATGCTTTTGCCACCTTTAATGGTGGAAGTCCTCTATTGTTAGCTCAAAGACATGATATACCAGTATCTACCCTTAAAAGCCTACCTGATTTTACTGGTGAAACTTCCATATCCCCTCTAGAGCATATACAAGAAGTAGCAAATGTCTGTAATATCCATGGTGTTACAGAGGATGATGTTGCTGTTAGATTATTAGCCACATCTTTAAAAGGAAAAGCCTTACAGTGGTATAGAGGCTTAGCTCATGGTTCAATAAAAGATTGGGATGGATTAGGAGCAGCATTATGCAAACATTTTGAGGACAAGAGCGACCATTTGTCACTTTTAGAGTAGCTGACTACCATTAAAAGAGCCCCCCATGAGTGTATGACTGATTTTAATTATAGATTTCAAAAAACATGGGATAGAATACCTACTTTAGTGAAGCCTACCCCTGGTAATGCCTTCTTGCATTACCTAAGAGCTTTCAACAGTGATATTGCCACTACAATTCAGACTATGGGAGGAGATACCCTGCCAAACGCCTATGAAATAGCCATAAAAGTCGAGAACATCTTGATCCAAGGAGGAAAGTTGGCTCCAAGGCCTCCTATGCCTTTCTTTCCTGATGTTCCTAACCACCAACCAGCAATGGCCCCTCTTCCTACAACTTCTACATCACAAGCCCTTACTCCAGTTCCCCAAGCTTCCACATCTTCAAGTGGGATAGATGAACTCAAAGAAATGATTCAAGGTCTGGTTTTGAATACAGACAAAAGAGAGAAGACCTTGGATAAAAAATTACAAGAACAGGGGAGGGAGTTGAAGGACCAGGGGAAGAGATTGGAGGATAGTTTCTCCATGATACAAAAAATGAGTAACAAGGTGGTGGCCTTAGAGAGGCAGCAAGGCCAAAGTGGTAAACCTCCCCAATTGCAATATCAAAATCCAAATGGTGGTAGGCCTCCTAATCAGTGGGGTAACTCTTTTGATCAGGGTAGACAAAATAGTCATGCCTCTGCCTCAAGCTCCAATCAGAACAGAGCTATAGTCCCTCAAAATAACTTGGCTCAAGACCAAGATTTCTACCCTTCTTGCAATTATTCTTATCTCTATTGTATGTTTCAGAAGGCAGAATCTTACATGGCCTTGACTGTCCAAGAACCTGCAGCAAGACAATCACACAAGGAGGATCATCCTAAGGAGGCCTCACATATGCAGGGACATGATGATTGCTCTTTTATGAATCATCAAGTGGGGGAGCATTGTAATGTAAACCAAGATTCCATTGCTCAAAACACAAGAAGCAAGAAAAGAGCCATGGAAGATCCTACACCTCCTCCTCCCAATCAGGCCTCAATTTCAAGTGCTACACCTCATGCACAATCAGCAAATCAGCAGGCAAACACATTTCAGCAGCAAAGGCAAGATAATAGAACAAAAGATGCAAGTGATCCGCAAGTTGTTCCCTCTCAACCTCTTACAAGTGCAGCCCCAAAAGTCTCTACCAAAGTTTCTAATGCTCCATTCAGTGTGGTAGAACAGATGAAGAAAACTAATGTGAATATTTCAATGTGGGATGCTGTTGCTACAATACCAATGCAGAAGAGGTTGCTGCAGCAGGAATTGGAAAGAATAGAACCTAAAGATCAGCCATCTACCATGGAGAATGCAACAAGCTTAGTGCAACCAGCAGGGGGAGAAGAAACAAGCAAAAAGGTTAGACCTCCTCCATTCTATGTTTCATTGATTATAGGGGGAAAATTAGTCCACAATTGTATGATAGATTCAGGGGCTAGTAGCTCAGTAATGCCTAGGTGTGTTGCTGATGCATTGGGAATGAAGTATGAGCCCATTGTTAGGAATGTATTGCAGTTAGATGGTAGTATTGTCAAGACTGTAGGAATCCTTAGGAATGTGGAGATGGCCCTACATGCATGCCCTAGTTGCACTGTAATTCAAGACATTTCTGTTGCTGAAGTAAAGCCCCACTATGCTATATGTCTTTCAAGAGACTTCACCGCTCAAATTGGTGGTTTCATATCTGCTGATTGGTCTTATATGTCTTTTAAGACCAGATATGGAGCCAATGCTTCAATTAGAGCAGAACCTCAAGCCCTTCATCACACTGAATCCTACACCCCCAATTCCATCAATATGAATTGTCCTATTCTAGAATTGAATGAAGACGACATAGCACATGAGCCCTCCACTTCCCTAGTAGAGATTCTTGATTTCTTCTTGGATGAATGGGCTAGTGCATATCAGTTTGAGCCTGTGTCAGAGACTCTTTAGATAGGCCTTAGTACATATTACATAATAGAGAAAGATGCTCAAGTTCCTAGTCTTGTGGGAACTAATGATGATAAGAATGGTATGTGGAGTATGTACTTTGATGGCTCAAGGAGTAAAAATGGATCCGGAGCTGGTGTGATGCTGATTTCTCCTACACATATCAGATATTACTTCTCATTTAGGCTCCAATTCAGTTGTACTAACAATGTAGCCGAATATGAATCTTTGATTCAAGGTCTCTTACTTGCCCAAAAGAGAGGAATTCAAACCTTAAGGGTTTATGGAGATAGTGAGCTAGTAGTCAATCAAGTGAGGAATCAAAATGTTACAAAAAATGGATTGCTCAAGTCCTACAAACATAGAGTATCGGATTTGCTTGAGGGCTTCAATGCATTCAATATTCAGAGCATTCCTAGAAGAGAAAATAAACATGCTGATAGACTTGCAGCAATTGATGCATCTTATGATGTGCCAAAGAGTCTTGAGGAGGAGAAGAAACAACAAATTAAAGTGGTGGTGAGACCTGCTATCCCTAATAATAACATTCATTGGCAAGTGTTTGATTCTGATGAGCAGATTGTTAGCTTCTTGCAGAATGAGGCAGAATTTTCAGAGAGAAATCAGTCAAGGTTGCAAGACCAATATGGTGATCAGATTATTCACCTTAGTTCTAACAAGCTACCCAAGGGTCTCATTACCTTGGAGAGTGTCTTCAATCCTGATGATCAAACAAGAGGCAAGGGAATGAATCTAGCTGCCGAAAAAGATGACCATTTTCCAATTACAATTGCTGATGGAAAATCTTTGAACATGGGGAAAGTATGTTCTGAAACTGAGCAAGAAAATTTCATCCATCTATGTCAAGAATTTAATGATGTATTTGCTTGGACATATGATGACTTAAAAGGGTTTGACCCTAGTTTGTTTCATCATACCATAGACCTAGTTGATAATAAAAAACCAGTAAGACAAAAGCAGAGGCCAGTAAATCCCAAGATTGAGCCTTTGACGAGAAAGGAACTATCCAAGTTGATAGAGGC
Organism: Chamaecyparis obtusa; assembly: GCA_027943335.1. Taxonomy (NCBI): domain Eukaryota; kingdom Viridiplantae; phylum Streptophyta; class Pinopsida; order Cupressales; family Cupressaceae; genus Chamaecyparis; species Chamaecyparis obtusa. The sequence goes on along the minus strand of BSBK01005550.1, from coordinate 94,454 downwards.
TAATATAATTTTTCCTATCAAGCACTCATCATGGGTGGCTAACCTTGTCCCTGTGAGGAAGAAGAATGGAGAAATCAGACTATGTGTGGACTTTAGGGACCTTAATCAGGCTTCTCTTAAAGATCACCATCCTCTCCCTTCCATGGAGAAAATTCTGTCCAAGGTCAGTGGTTCAAGGAGGTTCTCTTTTCTTGATGGATTTTCTGGTTATAACCAAGTGCTGGTTAAAGAGTCTGACAGATTTAAGACAGCATTTACTACTAAATGGGGTACCTATGCTTATTGCAAGATGCCATTTGGGCTAACAAATGCAGGTGCCACATTCCAAAAGGCAATGGAGATGGCCTTTAAGAAATTAATTGATAAATTTGTCTTAGTATACCTTGATGATATAACTGTATATTCAAAAAATGTAGAAGATAATTTTGATCATCTAAGATAGGTATTTCTAAGATGTAGAGAGTTTGGGGTATCCCTTAATCCAGCCAAGTGTGTCTTTGCTACTAGCCAAGGGAAATTATTGGGACATATTGTATTAGAGGATGGGCTGACCATTGATCTGGAAAGGACAAAAGCAATACTTGCCCTTCCCCTTCCTAAACATAAGAAAGGGCTGCAAAGTTTCCTTAGTAGGATAAATTTTGTAAGACGATTTGTTCCTAATCTTGCTACCATGGCGAAACCTCTTACAGCTATGCTCAAGAAAGGTATGGTATTTTCATGGACCGAGGAAGGGAAGGAAATTTTTGAAGAGATCAAGGCAACCATAGCCTCAGCCCCTACTCTCATGAACCCAAATTTTGAGAAGGACTTTATCCTTTACACCTTAGGTGGTGAGTCAAGTATCTCTGCTGTCTTGACTCAGACTAATGACAATAATGAGGAACAGCCCATAGCATTCTTCAGTGAAGGGCTTAAGGAATATGAAGACAAGTATAGCTTTGTGGAGAAGCAAGCCCTTGCAGTCATTAGAGCTTTCAAGAAATTCAGGCACCTCTTATCCCACAATAAGATCCATCTGTTAGTACCCCATGCCAGTGTGAAAGACTTCTTATTGAGCAAGGATATCAGTGAAAAGAGGGCTGGATAGATTACTAAGGTTATGGAATATGATGTTGACATTCAGATTACCAAGTTGGTAAGAGGGAGAGGATTGTGCAAAGAGATGTTGTCAGGTCAAGATTCTGATGAAGAGGTTGCTATGGTGCTGACAGAGCAGCAAGGAGGAAGAAATGATAATGATGCTGATTCAAGGAGTTGGATAGATGACATGAAGTACTTCTTGTCAGGGAATGGATACCCTCAGGGACTGGACAGAACCAAAAGAAGGCAGTATAGATTGCAGTCCATTCCCTATGTTGTAGTGGATGGTATCTTGTTTAGAAAAGACTTTAATGGGACCCTGTTGAGATGCATTGAAGAGGATCAGGCTGAAAGAATGGTCAAAGAACTTCATAATGGCTCTGATGGTGGTCATTTCTCAGCAAGAACAACCGCTATGAAGATCATGAGGGCTGGTTATTACTGGCCTTCCCTGTTTCATGATTGTCATAAACATGTAAGAAAATGTGAGAAATGTGCTTTCTTTTCAGGTAAATAGAGACTTGCAGCCCTTCCCCTTCATCCAATCTAGGTTGATCAACACTTTGCTCAGTGGGGATTGGATTTCATTGGCCCCATCAATCCTCCATCTAGTGCACGCCATAAATGGATCTTAGCTGCTACTGATTATTTCACTAGATGGACAGAGGCAGTTGCCTTGAAGGATGCCACAGAACCATCAGTTGTTGAATTCCTTGATGGGATTGTATCAAGGTTTGGTGCTCCTTCCACTATTATTTCAGACAACGCTAAGTCTTTTGTTGGGTCTCAGATTTGTACATGGGCAATGGATCATAATATATACTTGAGTACATCATCCAATTATTATCCCCAGGGTAATGGTTTGGCTGAGTCTTCCAACAAGAATCTGATCAGAATAATGAAGAGATCAATTGAAGATAATCAGAGGGCTTGGCATAAGAAGTTAAGGACAACATTGTGGGCTGACAGGATAACACCCAAAAGATCTATTGGGAACTCACCATTTGTTCTAGTTTATGGTAGAGAGGCCAGACTTCCAATCTCACTGGAGTTCCCATCTCTAGAGTTGGCTCATCAGTTGGAACTCATTGAAGATAGTGCCATGTCAGTAAGAATGGTAGAACTAATTGAATTGGAAGAGAAAAGAAACAAGGCTATGCAGACCATGGAAATACATCAACAACAAATGAAGAGGAACTTTGATAAGAAGGCCAGGATCAGAACTTTCAAGGAGGGGGACTTGGTCTTAAAGTGGGATTCAGACAGAGAAAAACCAGGTAGACATTCCAAATTTGATCCATTGTGGAGTGGCCCCTATCTGATTTCTAGTTGCAAACAGGCTAATGCATTCCAATTGAGCAGACCCAATGGTGAGTTACTACTCATTCCTGTCAATGGGATATATTTAAAGCCTTGCTTCTGATGGATTTTGAGATCTATAAATCATGTACATAGTTAGTTAGGTTTCCTTCCTGTTGTTCCCTGCTTCCAATAAGTGCTCGAGCACAAGCTGGCTCTCTCTGTGAGTTGTTGGCCCTCCGAAGTTTTGTCATTTTTTGAAGTTGCAGAGTCAGAGCTAGGGTTCAATGTTTTGATTTCCTCCAAGTTGGGCTAGGGTTTGTAGTTTATGGATTTGCCTTATTTTCCTGACTCTGTAACCCAATGGATGTTTCTGGTCACTGGTCATAGCACGAGAAGGCTCATGCCCCCTGCGAGTCGCTAGAATTGTTACTGCATAATCTTCCCACCAGAAATTCATATGTTCAAATACCCTTCCCGCCTTGAAATATCTATATTTTAATATGCCCGCGGAAATATTAAAAATCCAAAAAAGCTTTAAACCTTAGAATATTTCCCTTTATTTCCTAAGTCCCCACCCGCAATATCTCCCTTTTACTCTCCACCGTCGATTCTCACAGATCCAACGTTAGGCGCCATGTCGCTATCACCTTTCCCAAGGTTTTGTGTCATAGCGACATAGCGCCCAGTCAACGTAAAGGGTGATAAACGCATGGAAGGTACAGGGTGGAAAAGCAAATAGATTTCATTGGCCCGCGTGGCCCAGTTGGCAGATCCAATTGGTTTGACCCTTTGACTTCGAGGGTTTGCAAGCTCAGAATGATGTGAAATCAATTTTCTTTGCCATGATTTGATCTATTTTCAATTCTCAGCTACTCAGAAGTTAATGCAGAGTGTAGAGGACATTCCATTTTATCCTGCAGATCTATCTACCATGTCAGGGGGATGTTTTGGGCACCGTTCTGTCTCCTCAAGGTATTATTCAGAGAAATATCAGATTGATTTTCGTACTTCAAGCCCATGCTCGACTAGATCTATGATTGGATTTTGCAGCTGAGAAGTTACTGCCAGTAGTTGAGCCATTAATGTAGAACCATTTCCAAGTTATGCCTGATCTAAAAAGGCAAAATTTTGACATTTTGTAAAGGGTTGATCAATTTTCTATGGTTTCTCTGCTACTGTCTTTCAGTTTCAGTGTAAACATTCCCTTTGTCTCTGAAACTTGTGATATCCTGTCCTATCTCATTTAGCCATCAGTGTGCATGTGCATGAGTCTTGCCTCTCTCTGATGTTTTGTGTTGGTTTGCAATCTGCATATTGTATCTATTCTGGTCTCTGGATAATAAGAAAGTGGATTCTATTCTTCCCTTATGTTATTCAGCTGACTTTCTAGTCTATGTGTGGTTGTGGATTAATATAAGTTGAATGTGTATACTTTTGGATATCATATTTGTTTCTATAGTGCATATCTAGGTAGATTTTTGTTTTGAACACTCTATTTGGTGCATCACCTCAGTAGTTTAGGTAGGGTAGATTTCAGTTTTCTGTATTCCTTCTTCCCTTTTCCTTCCAGAGTTGTTAGGTGCATCTTGATAGTAAGAGGAAGCCGGCCTTCTCCGGAGACTCAACCTCATAGTTCAAGTCCCACAGCTTGGAGGTTGTTTCCATGTTTCACTAGGTTGTTCATGAGCATAGGCCTTGAACAAGGGTGCAAACCTATGTGACAACAATACCATAAGGAAAAATTAGAATGAGACTGCAGCTGAATTCAACATGAGATTTCAGAAGGGTATGCATAAGTTGTTCCAAGTTATGTGGTTAGATGACAATGTCTGTCTGAGCACATACTTCAATGCATTTGATGGAAAAATGAGATATTTGTTGAGGGAAAAAGAACCAAGAACTCTTAGGGATGCTTTTAGGATTGCTGTCAATATTGAGAACAATATGAAAATATCAAGAAAATTGGGGGGAAAGAGAGATGACCCAAAGTTGTTTGGGGACAAGAAATACAAGAAGGAAAATGATAAGAATGTTGGAGCTAGGAAGCAAGAGGAAGATAAATTGGATAAGGTGCTTAATGCATTGAAGGATTTGAAGGCACCTACAAATAGGAACATCAATGCTCCTGCCAATGAGAGGCCTCAGTTGAACAATAATTTCAATAAGCAGAATAGATTGCAGAACTACCCCTACAACACAGAATGGAAGGATGGAAAGCCTATTGTACCTACTATAAGAGGTAACAATGATAAATGTGTCCCTAAACCTCTACAAAAGGCTTCAATAAATGTCATGGAGTACATACCTTGGTGTGTTGCATGCCTGTCCCCTCATTCTGCAGATCATTGTGTAGTTGCACAATCTATGGCTGCAAATCAGGATTGTGGCAATGAGGAGATAGACCAAGAAGAAGATCAAGATGATGTTGGATGCAACATGGATTCTTCATATCTAGGATATGAAGATGATTCTGATTTTGATGAAGAGGCAGATGTAAATGTAAAGAGACACAATCAGGCCCTTTTTCATCAAGAAGTTTTTTTTGATAGTGAAGACATTGATAGGAAGACATGTAATATGAACTCTTCTTCTGAGCCAGTAAATTTGAGAAGACCTTCTACAGAAGAGATGGATAGGATTACTATAGAAATGATTTCCCAAGTGCAAACTAGGGGCATGGTGGCGAGGAATATAAATGATAAAGCTGCAGGAATGTTTATAAAGAGTACCAACTCTGGAGAACCTAATGAGAACAAATCAAAAGGTGATCACATGGTGAAATTCAAGAATGTAAAAGGTAAGAATTGTGAGCCTAAGAGAGTTGGAGTTGAAAAATTTTCTAGTGAGATTGAGAAACCAGTTAACACAATGGCTAAGATTGAAAAATTGAGGATGGCCAATACACTTAATGTGTCAGACAAGAAAAAGGATATTAAGGCAGTGCAGATTGAGATTCCTTCTTCTCCTCCTATTGATATGTTATTTGTATTGTCCCAAATTATAGTTAAGGTTCCATTGTCAGAATTATTGAGGATCCCTGAACACAAAGATAGAGCTATTGCATGGGTAGGTAATGTTCATGAAAATGATGTTGGATGCAATGGATCTCAGGATAAAGCTTTAAAAGGTGTTGCTACTTAGGGAATTGTGTCTCAAATTCCTCCAATATATTTGGACAATTCTGTCAATGCCAGCCTTGAAAATATTGATCCATTATTTTTAGGTGTTCTTGTGAATGGAATGAAGTTGAGAAATTGTATGATTGATAGTAGTGCCTCTAATACTATCATGCCTTTCAAAATCATGGAGAAGTTGGGCCTTAAAGTTGATACAGTGCAAGGCACATGTTGTGCAATGGATCAGAGGGAGGTACCAGTTATTGGGACTATCAATGCAATGCCATATAGGCTGGAAGCATATCCAAATAAAGAGTTGACAATGAGTGTTTTGGTATTGGACATCCCTCCTCATTATGGGATGCTACTATCTAGAAGGTGGAGTGCTGCCATGGGTGGAAGTTTACAGTGTGATCTGTCCTATGCCACTTTCAAGATTGATGATCAGTTTGTCAAGATTGAACGAGAGCCAAGGGTATGCCACATGATTGAGAGAAATATTGATAATGAAACTACATGTTTTGTGGATACTGATATTAATGCTTTTAGGGAAGAGATCCCTGTATTTGAAGAGGAACCTATTTTTTCACCTATCTCTGTTGAGGTAAGTGCTAATTCTATGAAGGGTGATTTGTGGGTAATATACTTTGATGGTGCAAATTGCAAACATGGAGCAGGAGGAGGTATTTTACTTATTTCTCCTGATGGAAATACCTACAAATTTTCTTTCACATTGAATTTCTTTTGTACCAATAATATAGTAGAATATGAGGCTTTGTTGTTAGGATTGAGGTTGGCACAAAAGCATGGTATTAAGTGTTTAAGTATTGTTGGTGATTCTGAGTTGGTGGTGTCCCAAGTCAGGTCAGTATATGCTTCCAAGAACAAGATGTTGAAACAATATAGGAATGCAGTTTGGGATTCGATTGAACATTTTGATGCCTTCAATATTGAGTGGAAGGATAGGAGTAACAATAAGATGGCTGACTTGTTAGCCAATATTGTAATCAATCCCAATGATATTACATTTTCTAGTATCTCTAAAGTTGAAATTCAGGCTAGGCCTAGCATACTAGATAATATTGAGAATTGGCAAGTTTTTGATGATGATAATGATATCTTGAAGTTTATGGGTTGTGAGGATCAGTATCATGGTTAGGAATTTGATTGTTTAGCCTTGGTTGAGTTAGTAGAAGGAAGGGAGGTTGTCTTTGGCAATGAGGTCATTCAACTTAGAACTAACAAGGTGCCCAAGGGGCTTGTTGTTTTGGAGACTATCTTTGATAACCAGGATAGAGTTCAAAATAATATCAAAAGAGAAGATCATGCTGATCTAGAGGAGATAAATCTTGGAACACATGAGACACCTAAGAAGGTATACATTGGTAGAGATATATCTCAAAAGTTAAAGAAATCTTTGATCAAATTATTGAGAAAATTCAGGCATGTTTTTGCATGGTCATATGATGACCTAAAGGTTTATAGAGAAGATTTGTTTTAGGATATTACTCCATTAATAAAGGCCTATTAATCCCACTTTGTCACCCAAGATGCAAGAAGAGTTAATGAAGATGAGAGATGCTATAATTATCAAGCCTATAAGGCACTCTTCTTGGGTGTCAAACCTTGTTCTTGTCAGAAAGAAAAATGGTGACATCAGGCTTTGTCTAGACTTCAAGAATCTGAACATTAGCTCATTAAAAGATAATTATTGTCTGCCCAATATGGAAGCTATGTTGCAGAGAGTAACTAGATCAGAATTGATGTCTATGATGGATGGTTTCTCTGGCTACAATCAAGTCATTGTCAAGGAATCAAAGCAATTCAAGACATCTTTCACAACACCTTGGGGGACATATGTTTATGTGAGAATGCCTTTTGGCCTCACAAATGCTGGTGCTACTTTTTAGAGGGAAATGGATGTTGCCTTTCCAGATTTCATAAATGATTTCCTTGTTGTATATCAAGATGATTTGACTACCTATTCCAAGGAGGAAGAAGACCATTGCACTCATTTAGAAAGAATATTTGTGAGGGCCTTGGAATTTGGCATTTCTTTAAACCCAAGGAAATGTGCTTTTGGTGTCATGGAAGGTAAGTTGCTTGGCCACTTAGTTGGGAAGCAAGGAGTGAGAATTGACCCTGAGAGGGTAGTAGCCATTGATAAAATTCAGAGATGAAAGAATGTTAAAGGAATTCAGTCCTTCTTTGGTCAGGTCAATTTATTAAGGAGGTTTGTGACAAATTTTGCAAAGGTTACTAGACCTATTTCTAAGATGTTGAAGAAGGGATCTACAATCAACTGGGAGGGTGAGCCTGATGAGGCTTTCAAAAATATCAAGCAGGCTATCAAAGATGTACCAGTGCTTAAGGCACTTGATTATAATGTCCCAATGCATATCTTTTCCTTTGCATCTTTTCACACGATTGCTACAGTTTTGTTACAAAATAATAAGGATGGTTTTGAGAAGCCTATTGCATTTTTCAGTAAATCTGTGCAAGTTGTAGAATTGAAGTATGACATAAATGAAAAATAGGCTTATGCACTTGTGAAGGCAATCAAGGCTTTTAGGTGTTACTTGATAGGAACAACTGTGATTGCTTTTGTGCCAAGTGCAGCTGTGAAGGATATTTTCTCACAGAAAGAGGTGTCTGGAAGAAGATGCAGATGGATCAATAGAATCCAAGAATTCAATGTTGAGGTCTAGATTACTAAGTTGGTTAGAGGACAAGAATTGGCAAAACTGATGGCCCAATCCAATCTTGATGTGAATCAGGTAAATCATTATGAAGTTGATTACACATGTGATATGGATGATTGTATCTGGTATCACGATATCATCTATTACTTGAGAAGTATGAGATGTCTAGATAACATGAATGATAATTAGAAAAGGACATTAAAATTATAGGCCATCAAGTATGTAATTGTGAAGTGTAAATTGTATAGGAAGAATTTAGATTACATATTTTTGAAGTGTGTAGATGAAGATCAGGCTAACAAGTTGTTGAAAGAAATGCATGAGGGAGTTTGTGGCTGGCATTATATGGGTAAAACAACTTCTCATAAAATCTTGAGAGTAGGATTTTGGTGGCCCACAATCTTCAAGGATGAAAAATAGTTGGTGAGGAGGTGTGATGCTTGTCAGAGGTTCTCTGGTAAGCTTAAATTTTCAGGTAATGTGCCATTAAAACTAGTAGAAGTTTAGGCTCCTTTCCAACAATGGGGAATTGATTTCATAGGGGAGATACCAAAAAAGTCAAGTGGAGGACACTCATGGATCTTAGTTGCCACTGATTAATTTAGAAAGTGGGTAGAAGCTATACCTACAAGAAATGCAACTAGTAAGGTGGAAATTGATTTTATGATGAATAATATTGTTACAAGGTTTGGGTTCCCTAAGAGAATAGTAAGTGATACTACCATGTGCTTCAGGTCTACTGAATATAAGGACTTTTGCCAAGCTTTGGGAATTCAGATTTCTAATTCCTCACCTTATCATCCACAAGGAAATGGTCAGGAATAATCTACTAATAAGAGTTTGATTAAAATATTAAAGAGAATTCTTGAAAATAATAAGAGGGCATGGAATTCAAAGCTGCCATTAGCTCTATGGGCTGATAGGGTGACTATGAAGAGGGCAATTGGCTGTGCATGATTTGACCTAGTATATGGAATTCATGCAAGAATGCCTCAGAATAACTTATTGGAAATGTATAAATTTGTTCAGCTATATGATGATGACATAGATGATGAGATGCAGTTGAGAATTAAGGACCTCATTAAGTTAGATGAAACTAGAAGAGAGTCAGTTGCAAGGAATGCCAAATTGTAGTTGTAGGTTAAGAATTTATATGATAAGAGGACTGTTGACAGAAGGTTTGAACCTGGTGATTTGGTGTTAGTTTGGAATGCCAGATTGGAGGATAAGGGGAAACATGGTAAATTTGATCCCATCTAGCTAGGGCCATATCTAATTCATGAGAAATGGGGCCAAGATTCATATATGGTCAAGGAATTAAACAGTGATATTCAAGAATTGCCAGTTCATGGACAATTCTTGAAGAAATACTTCAATTGAGGTCTTATTTTTTCCATGAAAAGTAGTTAGGTTTGTACATTTTGTAAATTCTATAAATAAGCTGCTTGCACCTGCACTGTTTTGTCCTGGTCTGTCAGTTTTTGGTCCTATTGCCTGTTCTGCCTTGCTTGTTCCTTGTTGTCTGCAATTTTTCCAGTGGGATGGTCTACTTTAAACTAGTGATTCTAAGTCCTTGCTATGCCTGTAGGAGGAATACATCCCCAGAAAAATCCACTGTTAGCATGTGCCAAAAATTTCATGGCTCTAGCTCTCTTCCCCTGGTCTCTGCAATATTTTTCATGTCTCCAGCTAAAACCCTTGGCAAAACTTTTTTAAAAATCTAGCCGTTAGGTCCTTAAATTTAAAATTGCCCTAGCCCTTCTTTATTCTTGCATTACCTTTTTCTGGGTCACTTAAAACATTTAATCCACATGTGCCTTTTTCAAAAAGACTTCTTTACATGTCGCACAGTTAGGTTTCATGTGTCGATGAGTAACCAGTTAATCTTTCCTAAGTTCCTAGTGCCCAATGATTTTAATTTTTCCTAGGTCAGTGCCTTCATTTTTCTTAAGTCTCCAGCTTTAATTTTCTTCTGGGTCTGGTTCTCTGACACCATCTCCATCTAACAGTGGGCATATGTTTGCAAGCAATCTATTAGAGGCTTGAGATCTTACGTTAGCCATTGATCTCATTTGTCTCAAACGTATCTTTGGCAGTGGTCCCGGTGTCAGGTGGAGGTGATTTCAAGGTTTTTTATTGGTCCACATAGTATGAGGTGGAATCCTATCAGTGGGACCTAGTTTTCAAATGTGTCAGTGGGTCCTGATCCTATCAGTGAATCGACGAATGACATATGATCTTATGGGTTTTGTCAGAGGCTTAAGATCTTGTGACAGCCATTGATTATGTTTCCTGTCAGATGGTTGTCAGAGATGGGAGAGGATTCCTAATCGATGGTTGGCATGTAAGCACATAGAATCTTTTGAGCCTTTTAGATCTTGCACCAGCTGTCAGATCTTCTAGGCAGCTTAATGTTCTTAGTGGGGCCATTTTCCAGGTGGTGCAGGATTGTTCAAATTTTATTGGTCGACATGGATGATGTGGCAAGGTGGGGTCATTGTCAGAGAGATTAGTGACGAGGACATGATCTATGGTTGGCATAAATTCTCATGAGTTTTGTTAGAGCTATGAGATCTTACACCTGCCTTCTGATTATAAGGATTACAGAAGGTGGGTCTTGTGTTAGTGTGACCAAGCAGCGATAGCGAATGAGGTAATGACATGTGGCATAAAGTGGGCCCAGGTGGGGTCTAAGTGCTTAGTGGTTCCAATAGATTTCAAAGGGTTCACTCATTCGCATGATAAAATGGTGACGTTCTAAAAGTCTTTGTGATTCAGTGAACAAGGTCGTGTAATCGCTAAATCATTTGGCAAAAGTAAAAAATGTTCTGCAAACTGGCAAAAACCTTTGTCACCAGTTTGCTAAATTTGACTGGGGCCATTTTAAGAGATAAGTCATCAAGACCATGAAAAAAAGAGATCAGACGGTCACGACTTAAAGTTGATGGAGATTTAAATTTTGACTGCCGATTTGGTGAAAGTGTGATAAGGTAGCCGTTTATTTTCAAATTTGAATTTGTAGAGGGTTCCTGTGACCAGAAGGACTAAAATTCAATATAGAAGTGACTGGTGGTGGTGGGAAATGATCTGTTTACTATTTTAGTGTGGTCCAGGGTGTTCTTTGATCATTTGTAGGGTTTGTATTGTGTGGTTTTGTGCTCGAGGCATGTTGCAGGGTTGACATTTTGAGTGTTTTTGTGGTTCTTAGTACCTTCACAAAGAATTTTTCATGATTGAGGATCATTCCAAGATTTTCTTTCTCCTGGTTGGGTGGTTGAAACCCTAACCCTAAGTCATCTGTAGCTTGTTGCATTCTCTTTGAGAATTCCAAGATGACTAGGGAGTATAATTACAAAATTTTGACTGTGTAGGGGTTCCAAAATTTCTTTGGTCCCATCTGGTTGTTGATAGTGTTATACTAATAGAGGAGTCAAATTTTGGGTATTTCCTATCTTTGTGTTGTTTTTATTGTATATTGATCCTGAATATGTTAGTGAAAATACTATTGAGTTCCAATCTTGCATTTGTGTATGTCTTCTTGTTTCGGTTCTAAGATCATATATGTTAATGTCACAAAGTGTGTCAGTATATGGTAAACAAAGAGTATTGTGAAGTCATCTCTGAGTTCCTAACAAAGTTAGGATTAATGTCTTTTAGGTGGGTTCAGTGAGTTTGCAACCAAGCAGGAATCTGATGTCCTTGTGTCTGAGGGAGAGGGGTAATAGGCAAAGCACTGATCTTGGATTCAATTGTGTTAGAGTTAAGATTTTCAATTGTTGTATGTAATTGGGTGACTCTTTGCCCTAGGTTAAGGCACTGGTCCATCCTCCAGAGGCATTTCATTATTGTCAACCATACACACAAACATTCAAATGATAAAATCTTAAAGCAGTAATTAAGGAGTATATAGGTGTATATCATTTAGTGATTCCTTTTCAGAAGTGAATCAAGGGTACAACTACCTGAGCATTGAGGCTCAAAGTGTAGGAGGATCTTTCTTGATCCTTGTTAATTGGCCCTCTTCCTTGTAGACTTTGGAGTGGTGATAGAGTCAAAGTTATATTAAAGTTATCCATCAAAGTATAAATCTACAAGTGAAGATCAAAGGGAACTCCCAACACTGAATATGCCTATTCGTGTTATGCTTGGACCTCTCAATTATAATCTTCTTTTTGGTAGACCTTGGTTTCATGAGATGCATGTTGTTCCTTCCACCCTTCATCGTAAAGTCAAGTTTATACATAATAACAAGATGTATTCTCTTCATGCGGATGATGCACCTAATCCTTGTCTTAATATTCAAACCCACACTACTCTTGTTCCTTATAGTAATCCTCCTTCCCCTAATTCTCTTCCTCACAATGGTTGGGGAACCTTGGATTTTAATCCTACATTTATTGGAAAGTATAAATTTAATGATATTGATTTTATGAAGAAACAAAGAGAGTTTGAACAATGAGTTTTTACATCTAAACCCCTTTGTAATAACTTTGTCACTGCTTCTACTCACAATGAGCCTATCAAACCTACTAATGATGATATAGTGACTACTAAAGTTCCATTGGCTCCTTCTGATATGGCTTCTTGTTATGGTCCTGGTTATCATTTCCTAGTTAAACAAGGATTTAATGCTCAAGAATGTGATAGGCATAAACAAGGAGTTCAAATGCCCTTACACACTGGGGGGCATGAGCATTCTTATGGATTAGGATTTAATCCTCAACAACAAATCAATGTTAACAACATCTTGAATAACACTTCAAAACATGATGAAACTATGAAGGAATTTGACCAAGAAGTTATTTTTCCTAAACTCCTTCATGCTAAGATGATTACTAGACCTAAACGCAAAAAGAAATGTATTTCACACTTGAAGACTCTTCCTTTTTGTTTATACCATAGATTTCATGATCACTCTACTAATGAATGCCAAGCTTTACATTATAAGTTTAGGAAGCTCATTGATAGTAATGTTATTTATATATCTTGTGGCAATGAGTTGTATTTCAATCCTATTTTCTCTAAATAACATTTATGTTCCTATTATGGAGCTCCACATTATGTAAACAATGTTAGCCTAATCCTTGGGGGCTCATTTTCTTGTATAGTGTTGTGAGCAATATAATAGGTCCCCTTACATCTTTGTTCCTACACTTGGGGGGAAAGCATGCCATCTCCTTCTTTTCTATCTTTTCGGGATTCACCTCTTTCCTTGGTTAAGCAGTATCTATCTATTATGTGATATCCAATAATACATGAAAATTTTGGTTTGCATTGAGGATCTTTTTCCTTAATCACAACCTATTTCGTTGTTTGACATTGGGTTTCCATGGTGGATAAATCTCTCACCTTGGAAACTAAATAGTGTGCTATCCCTCACAAGGGTTACTTTTTCACTTCTTGCGTGATATCTCTTTGCATTTTTCCCTTCCATTCCCTCATAGGAGCTATGACCTTCTTGGCTTGGAATCAGTGTTGTCTATGGATATTGTCTTGATGTTGAAGAGGGCTTTATCCTTGTTATTTTCTTTCCTTAACATGTCAAAATAGTATGTTTTTGCGATATTAAGGAGGGGGGCATATTTACAGCCTCGTTCTATATCATGTATTTTTGTTATAACCTTTTGTTTTGCAGCATGCTAAATCTTGAAAGGTAATGCACATAAGTTGCTAAATCCTAAAGAGACATGCATTTTTCAATTTTCAATATGCTAAATCCTCTGAAGGTAACACACATAAGTCACTAAATCTTGAAGGGACATGCATTTCCAGTTTCAAATATGCTAAATCTTGGAAGGTAACACACATAAGTTGCTAAATCCTAAAAAGACACACATCTATATGCTAAATCTTCCATAGGTAACACACATAAGTTGCTAAATCCTGACGAGACATGCATTTTGTATTCCATGGTGATACAAGAAGGTGGATCCATGGATACTTTATAAAATTCATTAGAAGATGCACTACATACATGTACAAAGTAGCCAGAAGGTGCACAACATTATGGGGTGACTATCAAGTGTTTTCTTGGTGGGCCATCCTATCCTTTTGTGGTTCACAGTGAGATATACACATCTTAATAGGCAAGCTAACCACTTCTCTCTCTCCTTTTCTCTCTTTTCTTTAGTGATGTCTCTCTGATTGAAATCTTGGAGTTGATGAAGACTCAAGTCTCTGGGGGCTTGAGGATTCCTTTGTCCCTTTGATTTCAATAAGATTATCATTTTCTTTTTGATCTCCTTTACCAAGAGTCTGCATCGAGTCCATACTCTTGCTAAAGTGGGGGCTTAATGTATCATCTGAAAATGGAAGCACTTCCATGGTAAGAACTTTTAGCCCTTCGAGTAAGTGGTTTGGGGTCATGTTGAATGCCTTGAATGGATACTTGACTTGGATCTAGCTTTTTCCCCTATTTTGCCCCATTTTCCACTTCTTCCTGGCACTTTCTTGGCATTCTGGACTGTGAACCTAGGATTATTGACCTCAGGGTCAAGGTTGACCTTCTAGGTCAAGGATGACCTCGACCTTGGCCTAGGTCAGGGATGACCTTGACCTTGACCTCAGTCAAGGTTGACCTCATCCTTGACCCTAGGGTTTGGGATCCTTGAGGTTAGCTTTTGATTTTAGGATTTCATCAAAAACTTGTCTTTTCCCTCTTTAGGGCCACTATTTCTCAGATTAAGTGTCAAATTATCAAATTAATATTTAAGGTTGACCTTTCTCAATATTTCTATAGGATTCCTAATTTATTATTGGAGATTATGCTTTCTTGAGTTTTGTTCCCAATGCTCAAATTAACTTTGGGGTTGGCCTTACCTCAAATTTTGTGACAAGGCTCTTAAATAATTATTTATTTCTATATTAAGGGTGGTCCCCTACTAGAGTTTTGTGTGAAGAATTTAATTTAATTTCCTCTCCATGTGCACCTCTCTAGAGTTTTGTGCCATGGGCCCTTAATTATTATTTTCTACGAGGCCCCTCTTGTGCCCTAGATCACTATAAAAGGAATCCTTCCTCTCTCATTTTCTCATCCATTCTCACCAAGCAATCTCTCAATCAAGTTTTGAAATCAAGTCAACAAGTTTTCCAATCCATCTCTCAAGCTCTCAACCAAGAAGATCAAGCATTCAAGCATTCAAGCCTTTAAGCATTCAAGCATTCAATTCTTCAAGGAGATCCATTAGAAGCTATTAAAGGATTCAAGCTCTATGGAGCCATCTTGTTGAAGATCCATCCATTCAAGCCTCTTCCTATTCCAAGATCCATTCAAGATTTATGTTAAAGATCTAAAGACAATTGATTGGAGACATCCTACATTTAATTCTACATTCATCAATTCTTGTGGATTCAAGGATTCAAATCCTCCACAAGGGTTTCAACTCAAGAAAGGTGAATTATTCCATTTACTTTGTTTATTCCAGCAATTTCAATTCAATTTCAAGTTTAATTCCTAAATTGGGGTTTGACTAAGGCAAACCCCTCCCCCCCAATAAACAAGACCATTTTTCTTCCAAGTATAGGTGCAGAATTTTGGATCTAAGATCATATTTGGATACTCTTTTGGGCGAACTTCCGAGATCTGTGAACAAAGTCAAAATTGACCTTTAGAATAAAAATGTATCCTTTGACCTTTTATGAGGGTCAAAGTCGACCTGATCTAATCTTAGAAAAAGGTTTTTGGGTTTTTCAGATGTCACAGTTTCAGTTTAGCACCTCAGAAATCAACAATTTTTGAGATGGTTTGACAAGGTTTTTAGGCAATTTTTTTTTCAAGGTAAGTACCTTTACTTCCTAATTTCAATATTAATCATCTACATTTACTTTCTATATCAAGATAATTTCATGTAAGTGTAAAATATCGGCTTTGGGGTCTCTTTTATGTGTAAACTATTGTCCTAGGGCCTCATCCACATTTTACCCTATACAAAGGGTTATTTTAAAATCCTTTGCATTGCACATAATTTGTAATAAATTTGATAGCTCACATCGATTTTAAGGAATCTTCCACTAGAAAAAGATAAATAATAAATTCTCAATATGTGAACATAATGCATGATAGAAATTTTACCCTAATCATTTTCCACTGATCATAAATTACTAAAAATTCTATTCAAATGTACTTTACACATATGTTCTATTATTTCTCACATGGTCTCTATTTCTATTTACTAATGTATGATATTACTATATCACTGTTACACTCTCACTCCATTTTCTTGTAACTCTAATGTAGGCTCCTTCATAAGATTTCAAAGCCTTCCTATTATGCATTTGGATTATGAATGACCTATGTCTACCCTGACAATGACATGTAATACTCATATGAAGAACTCGTCTTACTTTCATGATTTTATAACAATGGATTCAAATTTAAAGTATTTAATCATCTAATGGGTATGTGCAGGATCATGGTATGCCAAACAAGGACCTTAAGTGGCAATGAAAATTCAAAAAATCAGGTTTAGGTAAGTTGACATAAAAATTTGAACAAGTTATAAATATTATATCAAAAATATGTAAGAAGAGAATCTGTAGAAAATTAAATTTAGTTTCTAAGATACTAGGCCTTTTTTGAAAAACAATTATTCTATATGTTGAAAATTTCAAATTTTAATGTAGTAGTATGAAAATTTCATGAAAAAAATAAGAAGTAGGTGTATGTCTGACCACCTTAAACACAATCAAATGATAATTTTTTTTACAAGATTCTAGATATAAGAAGACTCATGTTTGGATGTCACACATATTCTTTTGTAATTTTTTTCCAAGTAAATAATTAAATATGATTTTTCTTCTACAACTTTTCTAGAATACAAAAAATCTCATGTCTGAGCACATTAACTTAGTCTAAGCTTTATCAAATTGAAAACTTTTTTTAATTTTCTTATAGTAGGAAAAGCATAAAATGTGACACATGTTTTGGATTTCAAAAATGTTATACAGTTTGAAAGTTATAGCTATTTTTCAATAAGTCTACCAATTAGGACTAGAAAGATAAGAAGTATGTGTATGTTTGACCACATTAAACAAAATCAAATGATAATATTTTTTATAAGATTCTAGATAAAAGTAATAGTCTCATGTCTGGATGTGATGTATATATTTTTGTATTTTTTTTTCCAAGTAAATAATTAATTATGATTTTTCTGCACTATAAATTTTCTTGAATATAAAAACTCTCATATCTCACCATCTTAACTTAGTCCAACTTCATCAAATTGAAAGAATTGTTTATTATTATTGTATTAGGTAAAGCATAGAATGTGATGTATATTTCAGATTTCAAAATTTTAATATTGTTTGATATTTATATTTGTTTTTCAAAGAGTTAATCAATCGGGACTTCTTTTTCACATTGCCACTTTTTGGTATTCCATGATCCTTCACATACCCTAATAGTACATTTTTAATCATGAATGCTATAATAAGTGATCTTGATCCTTCAAAGTAAGAACAAAGATCTCTTTGCAAAAAAAAACCTTAGTCTCAATACCTTGTTGTTGCTTTTGTTAATGATGTGTCATGTTCTCTATTTTGACTGCATTTGACAATGCAAAACTCTATTTGTACTATGTGTAATTGTAAAAAGAACTAATAAAATATATTTTTCATGTCTTCTTATCTGGGTGTTTATCCTCTCATGTTGGAAATATTTCCATGTATTTAAATTATTTTTCCTCTTCTTTCATGTTGGAGATGCCTCTTAAGGATTTCAATTTCTACTTGTTGATATTTCCATGGCATTAAACTAAGGATTTCTGTAAATATCTCAATTGTTGGATCTATCTTTCATAATGTTGCAAGTCTTGTAATTGATGTCCCTTTAAAAAAAAAAAAAAAAAGACTTTTTGGACTAACAATAATAATAATTCTCTTACCTCTTAAATCTGAATTTTTTTTCTCTCTTGTATTAACCAGATATATAAAGTTATTGGAACACTCTTTTACTTATATTTGTGACAAGGTTAGCAGAAAAAATAGATTAACTCTATTGCTTGTGGTATGATGACTTAAATGGAAATGATATGTATGTTCCCCTACAACTTTCCTAATGACTTGGTACACTTATTGTATCATAAAGTACTCTTTTATAGTCCTTAATCCATCTATGTGAATAATTCCTATAAATGCAAAATGATTTTATTTTTCTCTTAAGCAATGCTAAGACCATTGTGATCTTTCTACTGATGAGATGATGTCTTCATGGTCCCTTGTATATCCTTGATTACCTTTTGTATTGAGTTCTCCATTGTAATCTTTAATGTCTCTTTTCTTTCCTACTTGTAGCTTTTCTATAGAAAAATTATCTTTTATTGATCGTTACATTATGTTTTTTTGTTGATTAGATTATGTTCCCCTTGTAGTACAAGAATTATTTCACTTTGTTGATTTCCCTTGTGTTCTATTCAATATTTTTGATCTATATTGCTACTCTAATCAGATGAATTCTTCTTTTTTATTGTTTTGATGCAAGATAGTTGTATATTGGAAAGTACCTTGGCATTTGAGATATCTTTGTAGCTGATTTATATATTTTGTAGTATGGTGATCATGAACATCACAATTAATGAATCATCTAGTCTTGATTCAATTACTATTTCTTGCACATAATTTTTTTGACCACTTTATAACTAAATACCTCATGTGATTGAGCTTCTCCACTATCATTTCATTTATGATTATTGATCTTCTTTGTCAAAATGGAAGGTTTCATAATGTAAAGCCATGTCCCTTAAATGGTTATTGTTCCTTTCTCAAATCTTAATCTTTGCATTAAAGTGATAAGTCAAAGGATTTCATATTAGAATAATATGTCCCTTTAATGACATATTTAACTTCAAACCTATATCTTCTCATAACAAGAAACTATTAATGTAAAATATTTTTTTTCAACTTGTTGATTTTGATTGTTCTCTTTCAATTCTAATTTGTATACATACTAGTCAACCTAGTGACAAGTTTGTTTTCCATTGCTCAGTCACCAATCAATGATAAATTTTCTAAAATCCTTCAAAGTACCCTGCCATTTCCATTACAAAACCAAATCCATCTCTTTTTTTGTCTTTTATGCATTCTTTTTTGTCGCATAGCATTATTTTTCATAGCTACCACAACTTGTGTGCAACATTCTAATTTCATTCTATATTTCTTTTGTAAATAAAAGAATTAAAAAGAAAGGAATAACATTTGACAGATGTGTTTGTAATGTCTCAATGTGAACATTCCAAAATATATTTGTAACATTTTCTTTTATGAACAAAAGAAATGATCTCTCTTTCTATAGATGTGTTCATTTTTAAGTTTGTTTATGCATCGTTACTTTCAACAAAATCATGAACACCTAAAATTTAAAAGTTTAAAATAGATCAAATGTACCTTAGCTTAGTAATAGCTATCCAGCTCTGTTGAAAAATTGGTAACAAAAACATCAAGAAGAACTTCTCTTCTAGAAACATAAAGAAGACCCTTTTATAGTTAAATGATTTTATTCTTTGTATGTGGATATAAATTTTTGTAACTTTGTATTGATGAAAAAAGGATTGTATCAAGAAGAGTTAAAAATTTAAAAACATGAAATATAATAAGATACCCTAGACGAAAAGAATGATAGTGGTTGTAGCAGTGGAAGATATAGGAAGGGTTGATAAACATTTTTAAATAATCTAATAGAAGATTTACTACATTTCCTATAGGGTGACTCAAAAAGAGGTGGAGTACAAGATAGTCTTCATCAATCAACTATGATGATAAAATTGATGTACAAAAAATATGTTGAACACCTCTAAATGGGAAGAGGTGAATAAAAATATACAAAAATGTAACTATTCTATTGCAATACATAAATCATAACTTTAGCCCAATAAAACATTGGTAAAATATATTACAATGATAACACACACTTAGACACACACAAGAACATCATATTATATGGAAATCAAATGTGAGGAAAACCAAATTTCTCACAATATAAATAATAACATTACAATAATTATTTTACACATTGGCATTATGTATGAGAATATTATTAGGAAAATATAAGGGAATCCTATCTCCCCTAAAATCTTGATTAAGGTTATTTATTTTGAAAAACTATTTACTTATTTATGTTCAATTTTGATTCTAATGTATTTTCTAATTTTGTATAATATAACTCCTTGATGCTTTAAATTTTGTAGATGGATGGCCCCCAAAAAGAGTTGGGTGACTTTCTCGGCCACATGAAGATCTCTACATTTTCTTTTGTATTTCGTTCTTGGAAACTATAAGCCCTTTGATCTAACACGCTAAAAATAGATAACAAAAAATGAGGCCTACCATAGAAGATTTTTTTTTAAAAATTAGGCAAGAGTTTTCAAATATAGTCAAAATAATTGTGCACCCATAGACCTTCATCTTTTACATGTACCTAACATCCCCTATAGAGAGCCATCTTCAAATGCTAATATCTGATTTTTTTTCTTATATATATTATTATTCTAATTAAGTCAATTAGGAAAATCCTTAGACCCATAATACAAAGCCCAAAGGATATCCAGAAGGAATTCATAGGGACTGACTTCAAATAGAGACTAAGATAGACAAAAACACTTAAGATGACTAGGGGAAAAAACTACAACCCAGAGCTAACATATATTTAAAAATAGATGAATGGGGATTTAACTTCCTTCCATTCATATTTAAGCTCCTTTACGGTTTTCAAGAAAGAGAAATTCCTAGGTGTAATGCCCTACCATGGAGCCTAGGATAAATTAACCTAAACCAAGTTACTTAGTTTAAAGAATAACTTTTTTGTCTTAAGAGTTTACAAAAAAATAATGATAACAATGCGGAAGCAATACAACATAAGATATAGACAAGTACATATGTACAACTCCATTAAAGTTAAAAACTCTCAAGTGTTCCATGATGTAGACCTACATATACATTAATTAATTATTTTAGATTAAGTATAATTATTTAAATATCTCATATACAAATTCAAATATCAAGTACACTACTCGAAGATTAAAATTACAACATGTACACTACTAAAATGCTTACCAACTATCAGAATCATAAGCACTTTAGTCAGGGTAATGCTAATAGAGTGGATTTTGTGTCTATGGGAATGGAGGACCTAAATGATAAAGAGGATTCAGCCATGGATTTTTACATACTGCTAAAGCTAAAACCTTCTTTTATTTAGGAATGAAAATTGGTGTTTTCAAGAAATTGTGAAGCTTAAAACTCCAAATAAGGATTTGGAGACCAAGTATCAAAGTCTACTGGAGAAAATTCATAATAGGGGTAAGGACTATTCTCAGGACTTTTGTGACCCTGTTAAACTTCTGGTTAGAATTGAGTTCATTAAGAAAACACTCGATAACCTACTAAAGTATTCTATGGAACGCATGAATTCTTCCACCATTAATCTTTGTAGGCTAGTTGATATGCAAGAAAAGGAGTGGAATGCCATCTAGACTCCCAACACCACTAGGAAACGGCCAAGAGCCAAAACTAGAGTGAAAAAGAATCAAAACACTTCTTCCAAAAAGGAGATGATGGGGCTCAAGGAGAATTTGAAACATATGACAGAGCTAGAGAAGATTATGGAAGACTCCATCCAAACTCTGAGAGGATCGTAGCTCACATTTTGTTTTGATGTCTCCTTTTTTTTGCCTTCTTGTTTTTCTCATTTCTAATTTTTTAGGGTGCTCTCTATCCCCCTTTTTGTTTATGTTATTCCTTATTCTTATTGACTGTTATATATCTTTAACTCTTTGGGTTTTGAGTCCCTATAAAACCTATTTTTTCTTAATTTTTAAAGCAAGTACAACCTCATATAAATGAAACATAGATACAACTAATAAAATATGGTATACAAAATAAATCAATGTCCACTATATAAGTCATAGGGTATGTAATAATAACTAAGTACAAATTATAGTACAATATCCTAAGAAAATCACATCTCAAACACTAATATGAGGTATAAATATAAACATCATAAGATAGATATGAACAAGTCTCCAATGAAGAATAAGAATGTAATGGAAACAAGGATCATCCAACATTGGTATAGAAATGTCAAAATCTCAAATAGTAAAAGAAACACTACCACTCGACCTCGTGGAACTAAAAGTCCACTCTCACCATGTTGAGGAGATAACAATAGACCCCACTCGAATACAAACCCGATCACAACAAAACAAGGAATAGATCTTGAAGGATTTCTATCTCAAAAGGTACCACCAAGAAAATATAATAAATATAAAAATGTCAACATGTACCAGAATACCAAATACTAGGATATCGAACAAATACCAATCACCAAATACCAAAATACAAAATACATACCACCACATGATAGTACAATACCAAAGAAACACCACCAAAGGAAAATATAGAAAAATACAAAGGAAACTTAGGTTCTATACTATAGGAGTTTCATCACATGGAAAACTAGTTCAGTGACCCTACACTAGTCTCTCTAGATCCCGAACCCTCAAGCATTTTTCAGGTTGAGTTACCATGGACTAGTCACTCTAGACCCCAGACGCTGAACATGACCTATGTGGAACAAAAATACCCTCTCATGAAGATGAGGAATTATAATGTTTTTTTTTTTGAATCAAGGTGGTATTACCACTTAATATATTATATAATTTTTATCATTTTACATAAACCCAGTTCTAAAATAAGGGGCACTTAGAGAAATTAACCAGGGGAAAAAAAAACTCCGTTCATGACCCCATCATGAAAAAGAAAACCAAAATTGATGGATCACTGTGGGCCGAAGCTTCTCAATAGTGACACCACCTTACATCATAATTTATCCATATAGAGCTAGATTTAACTAGTACATATATTTACAAAGTTGATGGATCACTGAGGGCCCAAGCTTCTCAACAGTGATGCCACCTTACATCATAGTGTACCACAAAAAGAAGGATTTAGCTAGTATAGATATTTACACCTCATATGGACTACATAGAAATTCCAAATAACTCATCCACAATAGGTGATGAGATTACAAAATGACTCATACAAAACATAAAATGAGTGAAAACTAAGCTTATCAACTAAGGGCAATGAGAAGGAAGGTGACTGTAATAGAGAATTGCATATGAAAAATTGTTGCTGAAGTTGATGATGCAACGATCAAAATCTGTTAAAGTACCCAAAAAGTTGTAGGCCAAAATACCATGAAAAATGAACTGCTCAAATATCCATATGGGCCAATGAAGAGTCCCTAGAACCCAGACCAAGGTTCAAGTCAGGAATAGGGTGAGATTGTAGAGTCGATGCCGCCTGAGGAGAGGAGTCTACCTCCAATAAGTCAAGCATTACAAATACCACTTGGTGTATACTACTAACACATTCTTTGGAAAGAAAATCCCCAAACTGCTGGAGTGCAATTTTATTGGGATGGAAAGACTACCATTCCATTTCTCTTTTGATACTTTTGTAAACCAAAAAAATTGAATGCTCTCTCAACAAAGCATGGTGGTGAAAAAGACCACCCAACAGAGCAGCACCACCCCATAAATAGTATTTCTGCAGAGTGGTATGAAGCTTATAATTCTACAAGAAAATAGATTTCACATAGTGACCTGCTATAGAATATACATGAGTAGGAGACTGCATAAGATCAACCAAATTAGAGAAGAAAATAGAGAGGAGCTGAGATGGATAGATAATCCTTCTACTGGAAGGAGAGAGAATTTCATTCCCAATAATTCTCCTAATGCCATGACGAATGTGTGGTCATTTGCAATTGAAAACAACTACAAGAATTTCATCCCTAATGGGACCAAGGAAGGGTTCTTCCCAAGCTTCCACTTCTAGTAAAACCCTATAGTTCCAAGGGTAATACTCCATGTGTAGAGATGTACAAACTAAAAAACATTCAACATTAGAACTAGCTCCCACAAGAAAACTCGGGTGACCTGACATAGCTAGGAAATAGTCATGAAACAAACAAGGGACCTAAAATAGTAGAGGAAGAAGCAAAGACTACCCAAAGCTAACGAAGATGCAAGAAAATAAATTGATGAAGAAGAGATATCTCATGGCCTTATTTAAGCAGCCCATAGACATAGCTACGAGAGACACCATCACCAAAAACAATGATATCAACTCACATTAAAGATATAAGATCCAATGAAGATTTCTCAAAAATTAAGGGCACATGAAATAACTGACAGCAACGAAAGCCCACAAGCATTGAAGTGTGTAAACATTACTAGAAAACAAACTAAAGTCATAGAATATAGAATGGGATCATAGCCAGATATTCAGAAGTGATAGTAGAGGACAACATTTAACTATGGTTTTCTAAAAGCAAGTACTATGACATGTGGGCAAAAGAAAAGGAGTAAATAGAGGAAGATGTCAAAATTATGAAATGTACCATAAATGAGCACAGGTTGAGGCTGATGCAATATCCAATGCAGAGGAATATTATAAATCAGCATGAGAGGGGCAGAAGCATAGGAGCTTGCACAAAGTTCCAATACCAAGCGGGGATGCTTACACATGAAAATCAAAATCTATCTTATCAAATAATAATTACCAATTTGATATGCCTTTTTCTTGATGGGACATTATCGCAATGCTAGAAAGAAAGTAATCATAAATAAAACCAACTGAGCAGAGAAATGACAAGGTGGCATTTGGCATGTCATAATATGATTCAACACCACTAAGGAGTGCATACTTATGAGATTCCAAATACTCTTTGCCACCTTATCACGCCTTTTCCATAAAAAGGTAGGATTACTATAGAGTACTATAAGATATGCCCAACAAAAAAATGAATGGAAAATTGACATTTGGCATGTCATAGCATGATTACCATCTTGCAACACCTGCTCCCCTCTGACATAGAATAGATGATACTTTCTCTACTCAAATTAGTGGAAATCACATCACTAATTGGAGTAGAGAAATATCCTATATTGCCACTAGAAAATAAAATTGCACTAGATAGATTCCTTCCGAATGATACCAAGTAGAACTGGGTACTTATTAATATCAATCAAAGATATGGAGGGGTCCATTGAAAATTTTTCCCAATCCAGATTGGCCAAAAAATCCACCAGAGAATTACACTCATGATATATGTGACATATAGAAAAACTATTAAAAGAATCGATGAGCCCCTAGATTTGAAGAAGAATATACTTAAGCTGCGAGTTCAATATCTTTCTATCAATACAAACATTAATGATGACTGATGAATCACCTTAAATATGAAGGTTTGAAATCAACATTTTTTTTGCAAGTTTAAGACCTTCAAGCAAAGAAATAGCTTTGGCCATAGCTTCGGCCATATAAACTTGATGAGAGGAGGCTTGGGAGGTATCCATTTAACATCAGATCTACAAACTAGGGATTTCTTGATACGAGGGAAAATAGGGGAAGAAGGGGGAGAAATATACTTCCATTTGGGTATTACTGAAGAATCCTAAGATGTGAATGTCACATTTGGGTTGAAGTGAAGAGAGGACCTACTATTGACTTGTTCAGATATTGATCATTCAATAGATTTCAATATTGAAGGGATGTCAGAACTGAGCTTTCTGAATATTCTTTTATTCCTCTCCCACTAGATTGCACAAATTACTGATGCAGTAATGATGTACCATAAGCATGAGAATAGTGAATTTGAATATAAGGTTGGCCAAGACTAGAAAAACTCCCACAAGGATTTAGGGAGAGGGAACGAAATAGATAATTTACTCATAACAAAAGACCAACATGCCTGAGCCAAAGAACAATGGACAAAAAGATGATCTGGGGATTCCAAATGATCATTGCATAGAACACAATTAAAAGGAACTGCTATGTGAAGCCTGGTTAGTCTATCACTAGTAAGGATCTTTCCTTTCATAGTAAGCCAGGAAAAGAATCCCGCCTTAGGAAGAATTACTTTATCCCAACAAAAGGAAAAGGCCCGTTGGGTACAAAGATGATTGTTCATGTTCTGCGAGACAACATATCCTAATTTAAAAGAATATACACCATCTTTGGATGGGCACCAAATAAGTTTATCATTATCATTCGACAAATAGATCAAGTGGCAAGAATATTCGATAATACTTTAGCAAAAGATAGATCTATGGGAAGGATATTTGGGTCTTTCCAAATAGCTTGATGTGTGACAAGATCCACATAGTTAATCAATGAGTCTCCCCACAAAGTTGAATTTGTTGGTTCTTCTCCTTGCAGGACCAAGCTTGAATCAAATGGTTGGGCTTAGAACACTGGTTAGGCACTCAAGCTTGACAAGAAAAACAAACCAATTGATGAGGATAAAGGGAAATCCTCCTTCTTCTTTGAGCTCCACAGTCACTTAGGTAGGTATTGCCTTATCTACACATTCAAGACACCTCATGACAAAACCAAAGGCCTGTAGATAGATTAATGTGGAATGGTACTCAAAATCCTAGGTATCCTGTACCTCAATGCAGCCAACATCTCATGCAATAGCCCTACTTGCATGGAGTGAGTATGAAAACCAGAGACCTAACCTATCAACAAGAAAGGGAAAGGTGGAACTGAAAGGAAATGGTTTTAAAATGGATTTGAAGGGACCCCTGAGATACCCTAAGTCTCTCATAGACCAGTGCCTTCTCCAATGGGCCATAGAGTCAAATACCCTTCTACAAGAGATAGCTATGAAACAAGAACATAATATGCTCAATGTGTTGATGCCTGACATCAATCACACACCATGACCAAACCTCAACTTAACACCCACCTATGCATTCAAGCATTCTATTATCCATCAAAGGATTTTAACCCTGCCCTTAAAAGAGACCTATAAATCAGCCAATACATTAAGCAGCATCCACTGGAAAACAAGCATGACCTATCTTTGATATTTCAGCTCATACATACATGAACACTAACTATGAACTAGTTATCCTTGCGAAGACAACTCCACTTGCAAACACTTAGGCAATGCAAACAGACAAATCAAACACCCTTGATGTATGATTAATGATTCAAAATTCAAATGGAGATAGCTTAGTGATAGTAAGAATACATTGAGTCCTCATACATAAGACAAATCTGCTACAGCATATATTATATTCTCTCAACCAACAATGGAAACAAAACACCCTATATGTAGAGAGAAGGAGAAAATCTACAGGACAAAACCTTCACATGGAACCAATTCTCCTCAAAAATTTGCAGAAGAAGGAACCCTTACAAAAATAAACAATCTGCAATTTATACCACTAGCTACCTTGGAATTCTTAGAGAGAATGCAACAAGCTACAGACAGCTAGGGTCAGGGTCTCAACTACTCAACCCACAGGAAACAGTCACAAAATTTACTACAAAGACACCTCGAGCCAAGAAAGTCCTTCACCAGGTACAAAACCTCCTTTGCAATTCACTGCATAGACCCTGGACCACACTGCAAACAACAAACCAGTCATTTCTTCATCGAATAGGGTCTTTACTGCATTCAATTCCATAAATTTGGTCTTTCTGGGATTGGAAGCTCACAAAAATTCAAATTTGAATCTGCAATGGCCACTTTGCACTTCACAGGTTTCACACTTCTTAACCATTTTCCCTAGTCGCGCAATCGCGCTGCCATCAACTTGACCACCATAGGAAATCAGGCCTCAAATTATGCTTGGTCGCATGATCGCAAGGCACCAAACTAACCTTTGCGATCATGTGACTGTGGTCTCCTTAACCATTGAATGCCATCACAAACCTTCTAGAAAAGTCTTTGGCCGCACTACTTTCACAATTCCACAACTCCGCAACTTCGCAACGATAACATCCGTCAGTTAGTCACATGATCGCATAGCCCAGAGATGGGCCATGTGAACATGCGACAACTAGAAAACTATAACTGCTAACCAGCCTTGTCACCACCACGTCACCACTCCCCACCAAAAATGACATGCACCACTAGCAACACAAGACAACGGGCCCACATCTCCAACTCCGCAATAGCACAACCAAACCATTGTCACATGATCGCATGCCATGGAAATGGCTCCTTACGATCATGCGACAAGGCCCTTAGACCGCCATAGGAAAACTCACTGGCCAATAGAACACTTCCATCTCAGCACCGCGAATGCCACATGTCACCTCATCATTCGCTGATCCACACCCAGTCACTGGCACAAGACCCAGCTTTCATAAGCCTTTGAAAATGAATGGTTGGCGTAAGATCTCATGGCTCTAAAAAATTGCATGAGAACTTACACTGACTGTTAGATCTATCCTTCTCACAGAACCCTCTGACAATGGCCCCACACCTAAGCACATCCATGTCGACCAATAGGAACACAACAACTAAGCACCACCTGGCAAAATGGAATAAAATCTGATGGATGGTGCATGATCGCAAAGACTTGGAATATTCCTTGCGATCATATGTCGACCGTTAGATTAAAGCTTTCAGTGTGGCCCCCCCTGACATAAACCAAGTCATCACCATGTGGACAAATGAAAACCCACCACCTCAGATCACTGTGGCACATAAGAACTACCTGGCAAGCCTCATCACCACCTGTGCAGACATGTCACACCGAGACCACAACCCTTTCCGCCAACAGGCCTCAAGGACACGTGGAAAGTAGTTGCATGATTGCATAGCCAAGAACTAGGCTATGAGACCATGCGATATCCAATCATAAGCTGCCACATGTTTGCCTCTTGCAAACGGGTCCACCGAGCAGTCTCCTCATAAAGCAGAATTGACGGGTATTTCTATACCATGAAGTTAAAAAGTGAGCACCTCCACTCAGTGGTATAATGGTAACCACTAGATCTATCCATGCTTTAACCTCCTCAGAAGACTGTGGACCCACCGATGCTATCCAACTTGTCAATCTGCAAACCAATCAGAAGATGCCAACTCGTGCCACCCTGAAAATAGACCCACTGACAAAAGCCAAGTCACCACCTTAGACTAGCCGGAAGACACCACATCACCACTCACTAGCCAATTAGGAATGCCCATGTCACTCAAAACACTGGCCCCACCAACTAACTACCTAGAATTTAGTGACTACGTGACTAACCATCCGCCAAGTCGTGAGATGTCAGCTGCTAACCACTAGGAATGAAGAGACCATGCAACAACACAATCACCAGATCACTGAATACTAGCCAAAACTGCCAAACACTCAGAGATCAAAGGATAACTGCTAGTCACCAGGTCGCCAGAAGGAAAGCTAACCGCCAAGCAGCCAAAAACCATGAAGAACTGGGACCACGCAGATAGGTGGTAGGTGGTCGCATGATCGCATGTCAGAAAATTTTGACATGCGGCCATGTGCCAGCCAATCAGAAAGAGCCTTGAAGGCCCGGGCCCACCTATCATCGCACTTGCACACTTAAAGAAAGCCAACAGACAAGGAATGGAGAGGTCGAAAATACACAAAGTTTTCACAATAGCAAAGGATCAAAAACACACAAGGTTTTTGACATTGAAACAAGGGTAAACAAGGATGCGAAAACATTGAGGACTTTATGCAAGCCAAAAAGGTTGAAAACATCATGAATTTTGAAATACATAGTGGGTTTTCGACACTTAGGCAAATTTTTTAAATTTTTTTCCCCGCAGACCTTAAACTTTGAATAATTTTCTAGGTTTTATGATTTAGCATATGCAGTTTGGACTAGAGCAAGGTGACAACACTAAAGAACACAAGGTAGGACATTTAACAAAAACATTGCAGGGAACAGGCCAATTTCACAAGATTTTGCTATGATAGAAAATTAGCCTAACAGTGGCTCTAATTGGGGATGCATGCCTCCTACAGGCATGGAAAGGACTTAGAATCACTGGTTAAAGTAGACCACCAACTAAAAAAAATGTAGTGACCTCAAAAAATGCAGGGAACAGGAAAGCACACAATAGGAAGAGAAAAGATATTTACAAAATGTACATTTTTTACAAAAACCCTGCAGCAACAAAGAAGAGTTAGTTCTTGCCTTTGTCAAAAACTTCATTTTCATTCCTTCCTACATGAGGCACACCAAATATTTTGTTTTCATTTGTCTCCACAAGCATGTCAACATGTTCAACTAGCATATCAGGAAGAACAAAGTAGCTATCTTCATAGTGCATGTAGAAATTTTTGGCACTCTCTTCTCCTTGCTCACTATGAAGAAACAAATCAGTATACCCATGAACAACACCATCAGATAAGAACCTATTCCTCTCCACTAATTCATGTATACCACAAATTGGAAACACAAAGGACTCATACTCTACCTACAAAAAGGCTTCATTCAGATCCTATCTTTGCATTTCCAAAGGTGTAACCGGCTAGACCTCAAAAGAATAGTCAGATTGATACCCACAGATGGAGAATGAACACCTTGAATCAACTAGATCTAAAACCTCCACATGCTCCTAAAACAAAGGATTGACAACTTCATGCAATACACCTTGTTGAACATCATGACAAAAAATGGGCTGATAGTCAAACTCTTCATTGTATAAAGGATTGGAAAACACCCTAAAATCAACACCCATCTCAACCTCATGGAGACTCCCATCACATGAAGAAAAATTAGATTCATATGAAGACTCACTGATATCACATTGAATTATTTTTTCTTTATCTTCACACCCTGAGGATGAATCATCCTCAGCATCTTCACTATCCAAAGAATGTTCACTTCCATCATCACTTTCCTCTTCCCATGTTGCATCTGACTCATATGAAGACACCACACCCTCACTGTCTTCATCACTCTCAACTTTAGCACTTAAGGGCATTACCCTAAGTGCATCCTCAAGCTCAAGGCTACCAGCACCAAGTATCCAATCCCTAACACATATATAATGCTCTTCTCTCAAAGCATCTGATCAACTGGTTGACTCAAGAAAATAGAGCTCCAAGAATAAACCAATGAACTCAGATTCAGGAAACTCAACATCCTTAGGAAGCTCATCATACACCTCATAAAATCTATCATAAAATAGAGATATGGATAGATCCCTTCTGTATCCTACCTTCAGCCTTACCAATTTCATATAATCTCTAAGGATGCCTTGATCTAATAATGCAATCTCATTATTCATCCTATCTGTTACAACCAATGCAATACTTCCATGAAATTCTGCCAAACTGTAGCTGAGAACTTGAAGTATGCTAACCTCTAATCACACCTTACTCCTTTCTTTGTGCTTGATCACTTAATAAGGAGACATTTAAAACTTGAAAAATACCTGGGAATTCTACAGCAAGAACCTTTCTTGTTGATTGGAAGGCAAGACAGATCTAGAGCTCACCATTTAGCTCCATCAAGTTCTTTCTTTGTAGAGTCACCACCTCCTTGAAGAGGAAAGTATATTCTTTGTTTCTACTCCCAACCAACACAAAATTGCACCAGGTAACATGCACTGTCTATCAAGAAACACACTGATCAAGAAGAGAACTCAAAGTTGCCACTCAACACGCAGTGAGAAGATTTTGCAAATGCTTATTTTTGTATCTGACTCTGTAACTTCAACCAGGACCCTGGGATGATCCAGCCAAGCAAGGAAGCTTTCTCTCTTTTACTCCTTCCCTAGTAGAGTCTCCATTTTTTTGGTGACTCAGATGGGCCAAACCAATCTGGTCAATAAAGATTTTGACTACTACAAAATAGCTGCAACCAGAGCTCTTTAACAGGTTTTCCTTATGTTCTCCCTAGTAGAGTCACCATCTTGTTGGTTCTTCTCCTT
This sequence comes from Chamaecyparis obtusa, assembly GCA_027943335.1. Taxonomy (NCBI): domain Eukaryota; kingdom Viridiplantae; phylum Streptophyta; class Pinopsida; order Cupressales; family Cupressaceae; genus Chamaecyparis; species Chamaecyparis obtusa. Next base: position 62,544 of record BSBK01005550.1, on the reverse strand, counting down.
GGAGGACCAAGCTTGAATCAAATGGTTGGGCTTAGAACATTGGTTAGGCACTCAAGCTTGACAAGAAAAACAAACCAATTAATGAGGATAAAGAGAAATCCTTCTTCTTGTTTGAGCTCCACAGTCACTCAGGTGAGTATTGCCTTATCTCCACATTCAAGACACCTCATGACAAAACCAAAGGCTTGTAGATAGATTAATGTGGAATGGTTCTCAAACTCCTAGGTATCATGTACCTCAATGCAGCCAATATCTCATGCAATAGCCCTACTTGCATGGAGTGAGTATGAAAACCAGAGACCTAACCTATCAACAAGAAAGGGAAAGGTGGAACTGAAAGGAAATGATTTTAAAATGGATTTGAAGGGACCCCTGAGATACCCTAAGTCTCTCATAGACCAGTGCCTTCTCCAATGGGCCATAGAGTCAAATACCCTACTGCAAGAGACAGCTATGAAACAAGAACACAATATGCTCAATGTGTTGATGCCTAACATCAATCACACACCATGACCAAACCTCAACTTAACACCCACATGTGCATTCAAGCATGCTATTATCTATCAAAGGATTTTAACCCTCCCCTTAGAAGAGACCTATAAATCAAACAATACATTAACCAGCATCCACTGGAAGACAAGCATGACCTAACTTTGATATTTCAGCTCATACATACATGAACACTAACTTTGAACCAGTTATCTCTGTGAAGACAACTCCACTTGCAAACACTTAGGCAATGCAAATAGAAAAATCAAACACCCTTGATGTATGATTAATGATTCAAAATTCAAATGGAGATAGCTTAGTCATAGTAAGAATACATTGAGTCCTCATACATAAGATAAATCTGCTGCAGCATGTATTATATTCTCTCAACTAGTAATGGAAATAGAACACCCTATATGGAGAGAGAAGGAGAAAATCTATAGGACAGAACCTTCACATGGAACCAATTCTCATCAAAAATTTGTAGAAGAAGGAACCCTTACAAAAACAAACAATCTGTAATTTATACCACTAGCTACCTTGCAATTCTCAGAGAGAATGCAACAAGCTATGGACAGCTAGGGTCAGGGTCTCAACTACTCAGCCCATAGGAAACAGTCACAAAATTTACTAAAAAGACACCTTGAGCCAAGAAATTCCTTCACGAGGTACAAAACCTCCTTTGCAATTCACCCCATAGACCCTGGACCACACCGCAAATAGCAAACTAGTCATCTCTTCACCGAACAGGGTCTTTTCTGCATTCAATTCCATAAATTTGGTCTTTCTGGCCCTGGAAGTTCATAGAAATTCAAATTTGAATCTGCAATGGCCACTTTGCACTTCACGGGTTTCACACTTCTTAACCATTTTCCCCAGTTGCGCAATCGCGCTGCCATCAACTTGACCACCAGAGGAAATTGGGCCTCAAATTATGCTTGGTTGCAGGATCGCAAGGCACCAAACTAACCTTTGCGATCATGCAACCGTGGTCTCCTTAACTGTGCAATGCCATCACAAACCTTCCAGAAAAGTCTTCGGCTGCACTACTTTCACAACTCCGTAACTCCGCAACAACAACATCTGATGGTTAGTCGCATGATCACATAGCCCGGAGATGGGCCATGCAAACATGCGACAACCAACAAACCATAACCGCTAACCAGCCTTGTCACCACCGTGTCACCACTCCCCACCAAAAGGATGTGCACCACCGGCAACATAAGACAATGGGCCCACATCTCCAACTCCGCAACTGTGCAACCAGACCGTTGTCGCATGATCGCATGCCGTGGAAATGGCCCCTTGTGATCATGCAACAAGGCCCTTAGACCACCACAGGAAAACTCATCGACTGATAGAACACTACCATCTCAGCACTGTGGATGCCACATGTCACCTCATCATTCGTTGATCCACACCCAGTCACTGGCACAAGACCCACCTTTCATAAGCCTTTGAAAATGAATGGCTATTGTAAAATCTCATGGCTCTGACAAATCACATGAGAACTTATGCCGACCATTAGATCTATCCTCATCACAGACCCCTCTGACAATGGCCCCACACTTGAGCACATCCACATTGACCAATAGGAACACAACAACTAAGCACCACCTGGCAAAATGGAATAAAATCTGACAGATGGTGCATGATCGCAAAGGCTTAGAATATTCCTTGTGATCATACGCAGACCGTTAGATTAAAGCTTTCAACATGGGCCCCCCTGACATAAACTAAGTCATCACCACATGGATGAATGAAAACCTGCCAACTCAAATCACCATGGCACATAAGAACTACTTGGCAAGCCTCATCACCACCTGCATAGACATGTCACACCAGGACCACACCCCTTTCCGCCAACAGGCCTCAAGGACATGTGGCAATCTGCCAACCAATCAAAAGATGCCAACTCGCACCACCCTGAAAATGGACCCACTAACAAAAGCCAAGTCACCACCTTGGACCAGCCGGAAGACACCACATCACCACTCACCAACCAATCAGGAATGCCCATGTCACTAGAAACACCGGCCCCACCAACTAACTGCCCAGCATTCAGCGACTACGCGACTAACCGTCTACCAAGTCGTGAGATGTTAGCCACTAACCGCTAGGAATGAAGAGACCACGCGACAACACAATCGCCAGATCATTGAATGCTAGCCAAAATACCAAACACTCAGAGATCAAAGGATAACTGCTAATCGCCAAGTCGCCAAAAGGAAAGCTAACCACCAGGCAGCCGAAAACCATGAAGAACTGGGACCACACGGACAGGTGGCAGGCGGTCACATGATTGCATGTTAGAAAAGACTGACATGTGGCCATGCAACAACCAATCAGGAAGAGCCTTGAAGGCCCGAGCCCACCTGTCATCGCACTTGCGCACTTAAGGAAAGCTGATAAACAAGGAACGGGGAGGTCAAAAACACATAAAATTTTCACAACAACAAAGGATCAAAAACACATAAGGTTTTTGACATTAAAACAAGGGTAAACAAGGATGCGAAAACATCAAGGACTTTATGCAAGCCAAAAAGGTCAAAAACATCATGGACTTTTAAATACACTGTGGGTTTTCGACACTTAGGTAGATTTTTAAAATTTGTTTCCCCGTAGACCTTAAACTTTGAATAATTTTCTGGGTTTTATGATTTAGCAGATGCAGTTTGGACCAGAGCAAGGTGACAACACTAAAGAACACAAGGCAAGACATTTAACAAAAACATTGCAGGGAACAGGCCAATTTCACAAGATTTTGCTCTGACAGAAAATTGGCCTAGCAGAAGTAACAAGCATAACTTGATCAAGAGATGACATAGAACAAAGAGGGGGGACTCCATTCCAAGAATCTTTCCAGAATGAAACACTAAATCCATTATGGACTTGCCAAGAAAGAAAGGTTGTAACAATAGATCTAGATTAAATGATAAAATTCCAAGTAGGTGACCTAGAGGGAGGATTAGAGATAGTAAGAATTCTATTTGGGTTGGGGGAGTCTAAGTATTTGGCTTGCATAATTTGACACCATAGTGCCTATGGTTTAAAATACATGTTCCAAACTAACTTCCCATCCAAAGCTTTGTTTCTAAGAGAAATATCATGCAAACCTACCCCAACAAAATCTTTACTAGCTGAAAGTTTCCCCAAAGAGACTAGAGGGACTTTCTTCTCATTGGTCGTGTTAGAAGTCCAAATGAAGGTCCAAATGATCTTTTTAATACATGCAATAACTGATTTTGGAGCTTGAAGGATGAAAATATAATAGTTCAGGATGGCTGTTAATACAGTTTTAATGAGCAGGATTTTGCCCGAAAAAGACAACCATCTTGCCTTCCAAGCAACAACTCTATTTTTCAGTTTGGAGATCCTTGAATCCCAATAAGAAGACTTGACTTGAGTGAAGGAAAAAGGAATGCCAAGGTAAGTAGATGGCAAGGTATCAAGGGGGAACCCAAATATGCTAGAAATTCTATTTTGAAAAAGTTGTGGAGTAAAGAACAAAAAAAGTTTCAATTTGAGAGGGTTAATCACTTGACAAGATCCTGATGTGTAAAGGTATAGAACCTATTTAATGCATTTAGCCTCTTGAATGTTCAATTTTCCAAACAAGAGCATCTCATCTACAAAAAAGATATGAGAGATAGATATGGTAGAATTAGGGATTGATATACCTTTCTAGATTTGCAAATCTTTTTGTGCTTGTATAGACCTGTTGAATGCCTCCTCCATTATAAGAAAGGGGTTAGAGGGTCACCCTACCAAACTCCTTGGGAGACATGAAGAAAACCCGGAGGAACACCATTGACTAAAACTAAAAAAGATGCTCCTCAGAGACAATGCTTAATCCAATTACACCATGGCTCTAAAAATCCAAATTTGAGAACTTTGAGAAGGAAGGACCCATTAGTTATAATGTTATTCCCAAATTTTATTATAATTTTATCACTTATTAACAAACTTATGATAGGTTACACTGGTACTGGCCTCTTTCAGTGACATACCTCTATTGTAATCTACTCTCCTAACATGCACGAATTTAACCTCTTCTAGCCTCAAAGTCATAAATAGATCTCATAAATCATGTAATGCATGATAATCAATTTTAGTTCCATAAATGATAACTGCAACTCACATTGGTCCTCAAACCATAATCTCACAATTACAAGTTGGTCCTCAAACCAGAATATGATATAACACACCCTCTCAAAGAGTTCACAAAATAATGAGCTTAAGAAATCAAGTTGGGTAAAAATAATCATGACCAAGTCAACACTACAAAAATACTAAAAATGCACATGTCAAATAGAAGACAAATCCCCAGGCCTCTGTATACCACTCTTAAAGAAAACATAATTTTCCCAAATAAACAACATCAAACAATGTAATAGAGTATACCAAGTAGTCAAAACATAACACAAGTCTCAATTGTTCAAGCACAGTCAATTTTGTTTATTAAAGTCTAGTATGTCTTATTAAGAAAACATTCATATAAAATCTCATGCATATATACTTTTTAAATAAGTATTTAAATTAAATCTTCTTGCATATCATGACACCATGTATTTTATAATAAAATAATGTTATTAGTTTTCTACATATCAATATAAATGAAAACATGAATATTAAAACCCACATGTAAAATAAATAAATAAATTTTTCTTTATTAATTAAATTTTTTTCTTTAAATAATTGTAAATCTGAATATTTATAAATAATAATAATAATAATTTTTTTTTATAATTTTATATCCAAAAATTAATAAATAATAATAATTATGTTTCATTTTTTATTTTATTTTTTATTTGAAAATTAATAAATAAGTATATTTTTAAATATATATAAATATGAAAAACTAATATGTATAATAGATTTAAAAAATACAAATGCATATACATTTTTTTTTCCATTGGCTCTCTCTCTCTCTCTCTCTCTCTCTCTCTCTCTCTCTCTCTCTCTCTCTCTCTCTCTCTCTCTCTCCTTTAATACTTTCTTTTAACTCTATAAAAAGATTATGCTAATATGAAAATATTATGTCTATTTTAATTTGATCTAATACCTAGGGTTTCCACAATAATTATAAACATACCCTATATGAATTAATTTCAAGTTTTTCTCTACTGTCCTTGAAACAAATTCTAGTTTTTTCACACAAGAAATTCAATAATCAATTCAAACAAAAAATAATGAAAAATTAAATCATAATCCTTAATCAAAATAAAACTAGAATTTTCAACAATCAATTCCAATCATAAAATAGACAATCTTTTCAAAATAATTATAAACATAGGTTTTCAAACCCTACCAGAAATCCCTCAACTGAATACACCAAATAAGGCCACATCGTAGAATCCCAAAAATTGAAGCTATAAAATAATTCTTTAACTTCCAAGCACCACGATTCTCAAAAACCTAATATACGTCCTCAAATAATAACCTAAAACCCCCTAATATAAAAAAACTAACAAGCTAGGTTTTCAAAATACACAACCCCAAAAACAAGACAAACTCCACTTGCAAATAATAAAACAATTACTTAGCTTGAAATCATCAAAATAAGAACCTAAATAAAACCTCTTTCTTATTATACCCTCTTTGAATGATTAATTCTAATTTTAATAATAAAATATGCACTTTTCCAATTTTCAACTCTTTCCATGATTAACCTTGCTTTTATTAATTTCCTTTTTGCATATTTTATTAATTCGAATAATAATTATATGAGCTTTTCACTTAATAAGCTTTAACTCAACATTCATTTGAAATTTATAATTCAATTTTATTAAACTGAATGTGCAACTTAAATTGCATATTAATATTTAATTAATCAATTAATATTGTGGCACATTAATAACTATGCATCGATAATTAAATATTAAATAAATCAATTATGCCTATAATTTTAATTTTAGATTTAATAATTAATTAAATCCTTATTCTAAATTAGACTTTTAATTAAACAAAAGGTATTTAATTAACTCTCAATAATTAAATATCCTTATATTTAATATTCTATTTTCATAAGATATAATTCTTCTAATTTCATAATTAATTTTAATTTAATTATTTCAACCAAATAAATATACAAGGAACTCACATGACTTACAACAAATGAAAATAAACTAACTCAAATAACAAACAAACTCAAGGAAAGGGTTCACAAATTTACGTCACCTTGACAAATTCAGATAGGTAGAAAAATAGATACTTGTCCATTTTTCAGGACAAATAATGGCTTGAGTTGGGATTGGACTTGTATGTTGTCTCCTCTCTCTTTCCATTGAGATATTGCGATAAAGCGCACTCATCCTGGCAATTCAGGGAAGTAGATGGCTGGTACTTGAAATCCTACATAAAAGATGAGCATGTACATATATGTATACATATATAACAGAAAATGAGAGGGATTAGTCGATCCTATCGATCTTGTAAGGAAGTAACTATGACTCCTTCCCTCAACCATATCAGGAACATCAAATAGAAATTAAAAAACATACACACCAACCATACTCATGCAAGTATGGGGTCAATAAAATCATAAACATAATATACATAACATCAAAACTATCTGAGGATTTATGCACACATGAAAAGTGGCCTAAAATTGTCTGACCAATTAAACTGAAAAGTAAACTATGGAAGGGGTATTAAACTAGGTAGGTACAAAGATGATGCTGGAGTAGAAGGGCCCTATTTTTGTATCTGAAGAGAAATCTAAAATGTGGTCTCCTCTCCTTTTAATTATTATTATTAAAATAATATGAATATGACTAAGAGAAACCTAAAGGTGATTTCCCCTACTCTAGAATCTTATTTAAAAGTGTGGAAGACATCAGATGTGTGAAATCTCAATAGACTAGGTAGGAAATTGGCAAGGGATCTTCTCCAATAAGAAAAAACTAAAGAGGTGACTAATGGTATCTAGAGCACTCTTGAGCATTCTTTCTCATGCAAAACTTTAAGATGATTATTTTTCCTTCAAACATAAGAGGGCTCAATAGATCTCACAACCATATTTCAGTAAAAAAAAAGATTTAGGAACTTTATCCTAATATCATTCTTCTACAAGAAAATAAAATTTTGAAAGACTCTTTTTTCAAAATTAGCAATTTTATTTAGCTATTTACTAACTCCATTATTGTGGAGGCGAAAAGGACTTCTTGTAGGATGGTTTTTTTTTTGGAAACCTAACAATTTTGTGGGTACTCTTCACTTCAAATGCATAATTTCTTAACATATATCCTTTTTGGATAGTCGTTCTTCTAAATGATGTTGTCCAATGTGTATTCCCCTAATACGGTTTCTCAAAAAAGATCCTTTTGGGAGTATCTTGTTTTGGTTTGTGATACTTTCATAGATAAACAATGGATGGTTATGAGAGACTTCAAATATCCTTTATTTCCATTGAAAAAATAGTGACATATGTCTAACTTCTTTGACTCTATGCAAGACCTTAATGAATTCTTGGCCAAAGGTCATCTCTTTGATTTGGATAGGAAAGAGAGTAATTATAAACATGGTCTAATATGAGAGATGGAAATCATATGGTCGAAGTCATTCTAGAACACTTCTTTTTGTCTACTACATAGGGTATTTATGACAAATGACTTTTTTCTTCATTAGATATGGTTCAAACTACTATCTCATTCTAGTTAATTAGAACTCTAGTTTATCCAATGAGCTCTACCCTTTTGGGTTCAAGGTCATGTGGACTTATGATATGGAATTCAAATCCCTTCTTTGTAGCTGATGGAAGGTGAATGTATATGGAGCTACTATGTTGAGATTGGTTAGTAAGTTGAGAAGTCTGCATAAAATATTAAAACAAGTTTTCCTTTGGGGATATTTTCTCATGAAAGTCTCTGCTAAAGAAAAGGTTTTTTGAGGTTATAAGTAAGATATAAAAATATGGATGGACTATTTAGTCTTCTATTAAGGAGAAGGTTCTATTAGCTGATCTTCACAATATTATTTCCAAGGAAAAAAAGTTCCAGAAGAAAAGATCTAGAGTTCCATGGATCACTAAGGGGTACCAAAATAATAAGTTTTTCCATCAATCTTCTCTCAATCATAAGAAGATTTATATCAAAGAACTAATTAATGTAAATGGTGACTCTCTTAGGTGACCAAGATCTGATCTTAGTTCTTGTCAATGGTTCCCTAAAAGGTTTCTTTTCTAACTCTTGAGGGATTCTCCAAGGATATCCTCTCTCCCCTTACGTCTTTATCCTCATAGTCTATTCTACTGGTTTCAAAATTTCTCAAAAGGTGTTTGAATGTTCTCTCATTGGTTTCATGCCATCTTCATATCCCTTAGTAGTTTTCCACCAAATTTTTTTTGATAACATGCTCCTTTTCATTTCTGTGACAGCCTTTGAGGAAGTAGGGTGGGGAAACTTACTTTATAATTATGCATTAGTTTTTGGTGAGAGAATAAATTTTTAAAATAGTTTCATCTATTTCTTCATCACTCGTCCCAATATTTAAAATAAAATTTATTTATTTCTTGATTGTCAAATAGTCATTCTTCCCTCTATCTATTTAGGTATGCCCCAATCTATTGGTAAAGTGGAGAACTCAGTTTGGGCTAGTCATCTAGAAAGAGTACACATTAAGATAGTCTCCAAGAAAGGGGATCTTCTTAGGAATCCTAGGAAGCTTCATATTCTTAAAAATATCATTAAAAGTACCTTGATTTATGTCATGTCCCTTTTCTATATGCATATCATGTGAGTCATGAAACTTGAGGCATTCAATAGAAGATTGTTTTGGTTGGAAGCAAAAGATAAGAAGAGATTATCTCTTATTGAGTGGGACAAAGTATACTATCCAATATATTTTGGAGGCTTAAATGCTCACAATTCTCATAAATTAAATTTTTCCCTCCTCTCAAAATTCATCTAAAAGCTTATTAATGATTCTTCATATTGGAACAAAATTATTTCATCTAAATATCTATAGAATAGAGAAAGATTAAAGTTATTAGATGTTAATTTTCTCTTAGGGATAAACATTTGGAATAATCTAGCTAAAATTATTCCTATTCATAGATAGGGTTGTGTCTAGCACATAAGTCATGGGTGTTTGGTCAAGTTGTTGTAATATCCTTAGTTTTTTAATACCATGCTAGAATTTCATCCCTTTTTCCCTTACTATTGAGAGGTACCTTACTAGTATACTTGGTTCTTTACTGCATGATTATTGGGATTATTATACTAATCCTCCTGCTTGGAGGATTGATCCTTTTTAGTTTTAAGGTCCTCTCAAATATGTGGCCACCCAACTTCTTGAACATCTCTTCTCCATTACATTTTATTGATTAATTAGTAGGATAAGATTGTTTAGAGGATAAATTTAAATGGAATATACTTGGTTAAATATGTGTTTAATCTTCTTTCTCCCTAGTGCCCCCAAGCCATTAATTGGTCTTTAATATGGAACTTTAAAGTGATGCCCAAAGTTTGTTTCTTCTAGTGGATGGTTTGTCACAAAAAATCCTCATTTTAGATAATTTACATAAGAGAGGAATACAATTGGTCAAAAAATACTATTTATGTGAAAAGGATGTGAAGCCTATTGACCACCTCTTATTTACCTATCATTATTCCTGGTAGATGAGACAGATTAATGGAACTTTTCAATAGGTGGTGGGTTTTCTCTTCTAAGCCTTAAATTATTTCCTTTAGAGCGGCGTTCCCTACCTCTCATCCTTTCACTAAGGATTTGTAGTGGAATTATATTCTTTAATCCAATTGGGCCATATGGAAGGAAAATAATAATCATGGTTTCAATGATAAAGTTGTTAGCTAGGAGAATATTTTATTTTAAATAGTAAATAAAATAAAGGATAATATGAGTAATATTATTTATAGAAATCATAAGTTTCCTCCTTCCATGGACTAATAAATTTATTAGTGATGATTCGTGTCCATATAACTTAGTAAGTATGAATATCCTCCTCAAGGACTTAGGAATAATGTTAAGTCATCCGCTTTGATTGTGTATGGGTCAAGTTAAATTTTGATGGGTAGTCATTAGGTAACATAGGTCATGCAAGAGGGGTTGGTGATATAAGAGACATGTTAGGAAACATTTTCTTGGCCTTCACAATTAATTTTGGATTTCAAATAAACCATTGTTGTGGAGGTTGTGAATTTCTTACCATCGTGTTGAGTTGGTGATCATGTGTGGTTTTAAAAAAATTAGTGGAAGGTGATGATAGGAACTTCACTACAATACCGACATGTACAAGTATCTCAGGATGGGAAACAAGGGATTTTATAATTAAATTAAAGTGTTATTGGACATTGTGGATAGATCTAGGTTCCAACACATTTTTGGGTAGGCAATGAGGGAGATAATAATTTGGCCATGATGGAAAAATTTACTAAATCCATTAAACATTTCTTTTCCACCCAAGATATTCCTCATGTAGTTCATGTAGATATTGAGAAGGATATTGCAACTCTTAGCAATAGTTTTACTTTTCCCTAAAATTTATTTTGATGGGAAAGGATTTTAATTTTACTTGGGCTATAAATTAACCTTCTATTTTATTTGTTTTTTCATTTCTTTCTTTCTCAAGATTATCCTAAGATGTGATTCTTGTATCAATATGGAGGGTAAGCTCAATCAAAATGAACCAAAGTCTTGTGATGTTCATTTAAAAATAATTCCATCATATGGCCTTTTATTCAGGATAGATAAGTGGATTAGTATTTCAAGGCAATGAAGGGATGTAAGTTAAAAGTGTCTAATACATTTGTAGGCCCATGTGAAAAAGGAAACACAATTATTGGAGTAGTTTCATTCATGGTTTATGTGGTATTGAGAATATTAGTTTTATTGGAGAAGGTAAAGTTATTCCTAGATATTCTATTTGCCATTATAAGCTAGACATCAAGATGTTTCTTGGCCCTTGTGAAAGTATCCCCTGATTGTAGAATGTGTTTAATAGATAGGATCTTCTAGGAAAGTGGAAGGATATTGTGATGGTGTGAATAAAGTTCATCACTCTTGAGGGAAGGTTCAAGAGGTTCCATTCTCATATATTCCTCATGCTAAATAATTTCCATCATGAATCAAGTTTAATTTTCCATTTTGGATATTTTCTTCTCCATATCACTTAGTGTCTAACAAAAAAAGCAATTGGGGACTTCCCTTACATCAAGGGCTTATCCTCAACCTTTATAATTTTTATTTATCTCTGAATCCTTAGGCTAGTTGTGACCCTTGTCTAATGGTGGAACTTAATAACCATAAGAATATACTTGTTCAATTGTGTACTAATATCCCCTAATCTCTTTGTTCCACTAGGGTTAAACCACCCGGATACATGAAAAGTAAAATTGCCTTGGTATTGATAAGATTGAGGAAAAAATTGTGGTTTTTTTAGATGATTCATTGTTATGTGTGTCCCCCAAAGAGGACTTCTATTTTAGACAAGCTCAAGGAGTTGAATGAGGATAGGAAAGGGGTTCATCTTCCCCCTATTTAATGTTTAGTGGCTGGTCCTCTTTCTAGTTTTAGTTTCTAGATCTTTTGCTAGCATTATTTCTATTTAGTTAGTTGGTTGAATTCACTTCTTTTGAATTAATTTTTTTTTGTCTATAAAACTTGATGTCACTTTTTTGTTGGGTTTGAGTGACATCCTCCATTACTGAATCAAAACTAATTATATGGATTGCTTATTAAATTATAGATATTGTATAAGAAATTATTTTACATGTATACTTTATGATTAATATAAATATTTTAAGATTATTTATTTTCATTAATGTAAAACTAAATTAAATATTATTATATGTATTTATATTTAGATGTATTGAACATTGTATTCCATAAATGTTTAAAATTTGTTTAAACTAAGATTTAGAAAATGCTAGTTTATTAAATAATACTTATTGATTGGAATATGTGACTACAAAGTGGTCTATACCTATTTTACTTTCACATGAACATAGATTTTAGTAGGCGTAAAAGATATTTAAAATTTAAAATTTAAAATTTCAACATTAAATAATTTTTTTTTGCATATTAATGATTTGATTCAAATAAAAACTAAAACTAAAAATAATAATTTTAAAAAGTTAACTTTAAAATATTTTAAAATAATATTAATAATTAAATAAAAATAGTTTTAAAAACATTATCATAAGAATTTTTTTTTTTTGACAAAAGGTGACAGTGCCGCTTAATATATTATATTTAATATGATTTACATATACTGGCTCTAAAATATGGAGCTCTTGAAGAAATGAGAGAGAAGAAAAACTTCGTTCGTTACCCCATCACGGAAGACAGTTTTACATTAAGATGTTGTGGCTGAGTGACAAAAGCCCTCACAGTTTGTGCTCATTACATACAATATCAGGAATGCAATTGAATAGTAAAAGCTCAGCCTATAGAAGCTAATTACAAAGATAAGCCCAATGGGTAAGTACAAAATGCCATGTCACATAGAAATTTAAAACATGTGGCATCCGAATTGGGAAAGCAGGAGACTGAGGCTAAAGGCACCAAGTTGAAATGTTGATATTAGAGAGAGAACCCACCAAAAGAAAGATAGGAAACTGATGTTCAAGACACCAAATTGAACTTTAGACTTCTAAGAGACCTTCCATCAAAAAGAACTGATTTCAAAATGGAACCATGGGAGAAAAATACACTTTATGATCAAAATGATGAGGGTGAACAAGATGCAAAATGCCTATAGAGAATCATTGAAAACCTACACACATAGACGAGTAGAAAAAACCAAAAGGTGAGGAGAGCTCGCGACATAATATACCAACAATTAAATTTCCATAAAACCAGAGGGATTATCTGTTGAACCCAATTTTAGATTGAGGCCAGGCAGGGGTTGAGAAGAGATTGGGACTGGGGGATGCTTTGGCGGAATGACAATTGAAGAATCCTGCTCCACCAGGTCAATCATTGCAAAAAAAATTTGATGCACATTGGGTACACACTCCTTTAACACAAAATTTCCAAACTAATGCAAGACAAGCTTAACCAGGTGAAATGACCATTTTTCAAGACCCTTTTTAATGCTCTCCAGAACCATGACCATGCCATGATTGTGAAGGACTGCATGATGGTGGAAAAGACCATTGATTAATGCAGCCCCTCCCCATAAATCATATTTCTAGAGAGCTCTAGACATTTTATTACCTTGTAGGAACAAAGGTCTAACATATCTACTGCATATCAATTGAAGATGGAACAAAGATTGAATCAAATCTATCAAATTAGAAAGAAATATTGACAAAATCTACGACAGATAAATGATACATCTTCCTAAAGGGAAGAGAGCCTCACACCCAATAATTCACTTGATACCATGATGAATGTGTGGGTGGTCACAAATAAAAATGGTGGCCAACATGTCGTCTTTAATGAAACCAAGGAATGGCTTCTCCCAATCCTCCACCTCTAGTAGTAGCCTAAAGTTTTTAGGATCATAGTCCATGTGCAGAGATGAGAAAGTAGAGCATAGTTCCACCGAAGAGCTAACACCAACTAGAAAACTAGGGTTGTTCATCATTAAGGGTATAATAAGACACATGAGCCAAATTGTAACAGAGTAGGGGAGATGAAGTATAGATAGAAGAAAGGCTCATAAATAAGTAGAATGTAGATAAATGAGGACATTAATAAGATATAATTTTGTTTGATGTAAAAGATATAAGAGATCCCCTATCCTGGCTAAAGGACATGGGCAACATGTGGGAGATGTCACACATAAGAGTTAGTGTGACAGCTCACATCCTGAGAGGGATGCCAAATAAAGAAATGAAAAATGAGTGGCTAATAATAAATCTAATTACCATATTGGTTAATGATCACCTTTCAAAGATAACCAACTATTTCTATTTGCTTGGAGGAGGAGTACTCATCAAAAAAGGTGGCCTAGCTACGAAGAGGCCATCAATAAGATATGATAGGAATGCCCCCTCAAATCAATAATGCTAATCAGAATTGACACCTTGAATGAAATTAGAAGACATCTCATGTAAATATGCATATGTTTCATAGGCAAAGTTCCACAAAAACACCTGCTAAATTCTCTTGAGATTAGAAGTAACAAAAAATGTACCTACTTGCAACCATAACTAAATAAACTTCTGAAACCATATGACCACCATTGTTGATACTAAGGTAGAGATTAAAACACAAAATTGAGCAACTATGGATACATATTATATGAGATGTGCTAACGGGGCCAATATTATAGTAGGACCTCATAAAGAGAAAAATGAAGCAATGAAAGTAGGATAAGACATATTAACTACAAAAAAAAAGATTAGGGTGACTTGAAAATAATACGCATGTGCCAAAGGATGGAATCATAATAATCTTTCTCACACCCACAGCTAACTAGTCATTTTATCTAATGAGTAAGCAGTTGTGATAGTGTAAGAGAGCCTATTCTGTCAATCATAATAGAGAGAGCATAATAACAGCATGGTGATCTTTCTTATACCTATAGCTGACTAGGCATTTCAATTAGAGAGTCGCTAGATATGAGAATATAAGAAAGATTTGTATGTGACACATAAAATTTAGCAAAATGCAAGAGCATGACAATCTTTCTTACACTCATGGCTAGCTAAAATTTTACAGCAAATGAGTAGGCAGCTATGAGATTATAGGAAAGCCTGAGATGAAACAAAAAATGTGATTGCCAAGAAAAAATAGGAAATACATTAACAAGATGACTCATTGTGAATAATTTCCATAATGGAAGGAAAATGACCTAACCTGTTAACTAAAGAACAGGAGTCCAAGATAACTTTATTGCAACCATAATTAGCTAAAATATCTGCCAGTTTGTTTCCTTCTCTAAAAATGTGGGAAATAAGGAAAATATCCAAAGAGTTAATGAGACCCAAAATTTGCTAGAAAATATATTTTAGATGCCAGTTGTCCACCGACCTGTGGATGCACACATTAATAATAACCGCCTAGTCACCTTCAATATGTATATTAGAGACATATAATTTCTTAGCAAGGGTTAACCCTTCAAGAAATTCAATAGATTCTACCATATTATTGGTACCAGAGTTGATAGGGGATGCCAGATAGGCTAAGACCCTACCTTCATGATTTCTAAGACAAACCTCGATACCCGACTCCCCGATATTCCCTTTAGAGGATCTGTCAAAATTAAGCTTGATTACAGGAGAGTCATTGGGGATCCATTTAATTGAAGCTCTCGATATGGGAACTTTCCTGATATAGGGTAATACAGGACACAACGGGAGAGAAATAAGATTCCAGGAGCTTGTCACCTGACTGTCCCCTGATGAGAAGGTTGCAGTAGGATTAAAATGACTAGATGACCTACTATTAACTTGCTCTGAAATGAGCCTTTCAATTGAGGAGATAACCAAATTAACGTCTAAGACTACTTTTCTAAAAATTCTTTTGTTGCGTTCCCACTAGACATACCAGATAACTGAAGAAGGAACAACTATCCATAGACAAGAAAAGATTGAGGATGAAATCAGAGAGGGGCAAGACTGGAAAAGCACCCAAAGAGACCTAAGAAGAGGAAAAGAAATGGATAATTTATTCATAACAAATCCTAGCATTGGTGAGAAAAGGAACAATGAACAAATAGATGGTCTACAGATTCCTCTTGAGCACCACGCAAAACACAACTAAAAGGATCTACTATATGCAATTTGGAAAGCATGTCCCTGGTGAGAACCCTATATTGGATGGCAAGCAAATAAAAAACACCAGCTTTCAGTAGAATGTTTTTTTTCCGAATAGAATTTGAAAGCTTACTAGGATATTTGCTTCTCAACAATTTTTTGAAGAGCCTCATAGCCAAATTTAACAGAGTAGACACCCTTTTTTGTAGGGAAACACAACAACTTATCACATCCTTTAGAAAAGAAGACTAGTCTTCTAGATAGGACTATTGCAAATTCCCTTGCTAGATCACTATTTAAAGGCAAGGTAGAAGGATTCTTCCAAGTCACCTTATGGGACACAATATCGATATAGTCCACATAGTCTACTAATAATTCTCCCCAAAGAAGGGAGGAAACTCTGATGGCCTCACATAGAGATGAAAAAGCACTTAGAGGTGGGAAGCCCTTCCAAGAGTCTTTCCAAAAAGATACATGGAGGCCATTATGAACCTCCCAGGAAAGATATTTAGTGACAATTTCTCTGGATGTCATCATGAAGTTCCAGGTAGGAGATCCAGATGAAGGATTAGAGACAGTAAAGATTCGATGGGGACAAGGAGAATCAAGATACTTTGATTGCATGATTTTACACCACAGAGACTGAGGTCTGAAATACATGTTCCAAACTAGTTTCCCACCAAAAGCCTTATTTCTAAGAGATAGATTTTGTAAGCCTACACCTCCAAAAATTTACTAGTGGAGAGTTTCTGCAAAGAGACAAGGTGGATTTTCCTTACATTAGTCATATTGGAGGACCAAAGGAAAGATCAAATGATTTTTTTAATTTGATTAATTACAGAGATAGGTGCTTGGAGAACTAAAATATAATAGTTTGGGATAGCAAGAAGAACTATTTTGATTAATAAAATCCTACCGGATAAGGAAAGCCAGTGAGCTTTCTAGGCAAAAATTCTACCCTTAAGCCTACTAATAACATTTTCCCAAAATGATATAATAATATATTATAATAATAATTAATTATAAATTAATGAAATTCTATAAACACTACTATGAAAAATTAATGAATCATCTTAATTAAGAAATTTTGACTCGTATAATATTAAAAATAATAATAAATAAGTAGATATTGTTATTGATTAAAGGAAAACTACTTTTGCAAGGACTAAAAACCCAAGTCTTTCCAAACCAGCTGAGAAAGTATCAAAACATAAACTGATAGGTAAATAAACATGACTAAAAAAGAAAAAGAAAATAAAAACATGGATCTAGCACTCTAATACAAGCTAAAAACTATTTATCAAACTTTTATTTTTTAGATAAATATCGACATTAATACTCTCCAATTTCTTAATTATACTACCCACACAAGTACTTCTCTTATCCTAGCTCCTTAGTCTAGTAGCAGGCTAGCTGATCTAGTTGAAGGAGGTGGGAGGTGTTTTTACATTACACCATGGGTGGTTTTGATTGGAACTTAGCTTTTTGGTTCATACATTTTTTATAAGGGAAAAAGAAGTTTTGAAGGGACCCCAAAATCCTATACGAGTAGATTTTGGTGATAATCTAGAAGCCTCAAAAAGGTAGCTACAAAATATAGAACCCTACAAACTAGAAGGCTGATACACTATATGGAGAAAACAATCACCTAAGTACATAAAGCCAAAAAAAGTATCAGATGCAATAGAAAAAGGCCTTAGCCATTGATATAGTACAAAATTTTTTAAAAGTATCGCATAACCTAAAACATAAAAAATGTTTTTCCGAGTGTCATAGGCCTAAAATATAAAATAAGGGTTTTTCCACTCTCGCTAAAGTTGAACATTGTATTTTAAAAAGTTTCCCAAAACCTAAACTTCTAGAATCATAGAGATAATCTCTAAAAGGGAAAAAAAATGAAACTCCCATGTAATAAAGAGGTTTTGAAAGTCTCCCAAAACCATCCAATAATAAACAACTACAACACTCCAATTAAAAATCAACCCCCTTTTTGCAAAACTCCTTTCAACCTCAAAAGAAGTAGAGCCTGTTGGTTGTGGATTATTCCCTTTGATCTTCAACTTGCAGATTTACACTTTGATGGATAATTCAAATACAACTCCTGACTCTATCACCACTCCAAAGTCCACAAGGAAGAGGGCCAACTGACAAGGATCAAAGATCCTTCTACTCTTTGAGCTTCAATGCTCAGGCGGGTGTACCCTTGACTCACTTCTCTAAAGGAGTCTCAAAATGATGTATACAATGCTCAACACAAATCTATAAAAGGTTTATCAAATGAATGTTTATGTTTGTGGTTGTTAACCATGCATACCTCAAGAGGAAAGACCAGTGCCTTATCCCAGGGCTCAGAATCACCTAACTGTATACCTCAACTGAATACCTCAAATCAAACATAATGGAAACTAGAGTAAGTGCTTTGCCTATTACCCCTTTCCCTCAAGCACAAGGACATCAAATTCTATACCTAGCTGTAAATTCACTGAATTCACCTAAAAGGCTTTAATCCTAACTTTGTTAGAAACTTAGAGATGAATTCAAAATACTCTTTGTTTACCATACATTAACACACTTTGTGATATTAACATAGATGAGCTCAGAGACAAGTAAGAAGACATACACAAGATACAAGATTGGGATTCAATGATGTTTTCATTAACAAATCTAGAATCATCATACAATTAGAATGACACCAAGATGAGAAAAGTCAAAAAACCAGACTTCTATTAGTATATACAGTCAGAAACCTGGGACCAAAAGCAATGAGATTTTGAAACCCCTTCAAAATTCAAGAATTTGCAACTTATACCACTAGATGCCTTGAGATTCTCAAAGAGAATGCAACAAGCTACAAGCAGCTAGGGCAAGGGTCTCAACCACCCAAAATGTCAAAATTTACATCAAAATTTGTTACAAAGGCAGGAAACCAAGCAGTCCAGAGAAAGAAAATCTCAAACAGATCTGCAATCATGAAAATCTGCGAGCCAGGATAGAGAACTAGGAGCTGCCATGAAAATCAGTCAAATTGGCCACCTGCAAACACCTCTTGAGCCAAGAATACAATCATTCCTAATGGTACAAATCCCTTTGCAAACAACTGCCAAGCACTCCGGACCATACTGCAAATCACCTCCACCAAATAGGGTCAAATCTGGCATTCAATTCTGCAAACAAAGGTACCCCCTGTCGCTTAGAAAATCAAACTTCAAACTGCAATAGTTATCATGCATTTGGCAGGAAATAAGCCTTTTAACCATTTGCCCTTAGTCGCACAACCGCGCTGTCATATCACTAACCGCCACAAGAATCGAGCCTCAATAAATGCTTGGTCGCATGATCACAAGCCATGAAAATGGCCCTTGCGATCATGCGACCGTAGCCTCCTAACCATACTCAATCGGTCTCTGTAAAGCCCTCGACCACTTCACCATCACAACCCTGCAACCACGACAAACATACAGTTAGTCGCATGATTGCATAGCCTAGGGACGGGCTATGCAAACATGCAACAACCCATAGATCTCAATCTTGCCGCAACCGCCACTACTAAGTCCTCACGCAAATATCAGTTACATGATCGCATAGCCTTGAAAAAGGGTATTCGAACATGCAACTAACTGTTAGCATTCACCACCGAACGCAGCCCCACTCTACCAAGTCACCGCAAATATAGACCCCACATATTTGGTGAACTAGCGACCAAAGAACTTTCGCCAGTTCGCCAAATACGTCCTACCTCCGCAAAAGAATCTAGCAATCCCGTGACCGCCATTCGCTAAGTCGTCAAATGAAATGGGGAACCGCCAAACCATCTCATGAATACATGACAAGACAACACTTTATCAGCACCGCCATCTCTTTTTTGTTTGGGTGGCCAAAACCAAGACCCCACCTGGGCCCACCCGATGCCACGTGTCACACCACCACATGCTGCAACTACCGAGAAACCCTCACCTGGGCCCACGTTCAAACTCTCCTTCCTGCCAATATGGAACATCCGAAAACCACCATGCATCCACTCACCAATAGGAGCCGCTGCCGCAACCACCACAGACACGTGGCCCTCTGTCGCATGATCGCATAGCTCGGAAGTGGGCTATACAAACATGTGAGAGCCTACTACATTAACCGCCACTGGTTAACACCACCGTAGGAAAAATGCCACCGCCATCACCTCAAAAACTACCACCGGTCAACTCCACAACCTCGAACAAGGACACGTGGCACCCTATTGAACAATCACATAGATGAGAGGAGGGCTATGCAATCATGCGACAACCAACCAAAGGCTGCCACATCACCACATCCATGACACGGAACCGCAACCAGACCACACTAATGACCGACCTTGAGGACAAGTGGCAAGTGGTCACATGATCACATAGCCCAAAGCTGGGCTATGTGATCATGCGAAAGCCAATTATAGCCTACCACATGTCCACCCTCGGGACCACACCAAAGAAGCCAAACCCACCCGGAGGATCGGATGGTTGTCGCAAAAGCACATAGCCCTGACAAAACCTTTTCACTTTAACGACAACCGTTGATCTTTTGACACGTCAGGACCCGTTGTGCCTTCGAAAAAATAGGTCCCACCACCATTGAACTTGCACACTTAAACAAGTAAACTGCCAAGAAGCCTTACTGAACTAGGACCCACCATTCCATGATCACGCAACCACGGGAAACTAATCGCCCGTGTGATCATGAGATGCTAGCAGGTAACTGTCAGATATTTGGAGATCACATGACTAAGGAGAAAAAGACTGCCCGCCAGGTCACAGAATGAAACCGATAACCACCAAGGATCAGGAGACCAAGTGATAACATAGTCACCAAGTCATGAAATAGGAGACGTAACTACCCAGAGACCTAGAGAATCAGTGACAAGAAACTTTGAAGGAGAGGGCCCCACCAGATAGAAGAAACATTGGAACAGATAAGATCAATGATAGGTGCATGATCGCATGGGTAAGGAATATTCCATGTGATCACACGTCGACTATTGATCTCCTCCCTCTGGCCCCACACAGTCGCACTTATGTGGTTAAGACAAAGAACAAGGAGAGCCGGAAGAAAAGAAGACAGGCAAGGTCGAAAACACACAGTGTTTTCTATGAAAGATAAAAAATACACAAATTTTTCAACATGACACAAAGGTAAACAAAGAAGCCAAAAACAACACGGGCTTTTATGCAAGCCAAAAAGGTAGAAAATAACGTGGATTTTTGAAAACACAGTATGTTTTTGACACTGTGGTAGATATTTAAAATGCTTCCTGTGGACCCAAGGATTTGAAAATATTTCTAGGTTTTGCAGATTAGGAGATGCAGTTTGAACCAGGGCCAGGTGACAACATAAACTACCAGGGGCAGGACATGTATACCATGAAACACTAAAGATTTTTATCACAAGTCAAGACTGAGATTGCAGGCACGGTAGGACAACAAAATAAAAACATTGCAGGGAATAGGCCAACGCCACAAGATTTTGCAATGACAGAAAGAAGGCCTAATAGTAGCTCTGTCTGGGGATGTATGTCTCCTGCAGGCATAGCAAGAAATTAGAATCACTGGTTAAAGTAGACCATCCTATAGGACAAAAATGTAGAGATTAAGGAACAAGTAGGGCAAGACCAAGCAACATGACCAGAAACTGACAGACCAAGGCAAAATAGGGTAGGGAAAAGCAACCTATATACAAGAATTTACAAGATGTACAACCCTAACTACTGTTCATGGAAAACAGAGTACCTCAAACAAAGTACTACTTCAAGAATTGTCCATGAACTGGCAACTCTTGAATATCACCATTAGAATCCTTGATGATGTAAGAATCTTGGCCCCACTTCTCATGAATCAGATATGGCCCTAATCAGATGGGATCAAATTTACCATGTTTCCCCTTATCCTCCAATCTGGCATTCCAAAATAACACCAAATCACCAGGCTCAAACTTTCTGTCAACAGTCTTTTTATCATATAGGTTCTTAACCTGCAACTGCAATTTGGCATTCCTTGCAACTGATTCTCTTCTAGTTTCATCCAGCCTAATGAGGTCCTCAATTCTCAACTGCATCTCATCATCAATGTCATCATCATACAACTGCACAAACTTGTACATCTCCAACAAATTATTCTGAGGCATCCTAGCATGAATTTCATACACTAGGTCAAATGGTGCACAACCAATTGCCTTCTTCACAGTTACCCTATCAGCCCATAGAGCTAATGGCAGCTTTGAATTCCATGCCCTCTTGTTCTTCTCCAGAATTCTCTTCAAGATTTTAATCAAACCCTTATTAGTAGATTCTGCCTGACCATTTCCTTGCGAATGATAAGGTGAGGAATTAGAAATCTAAATTCCCAAACCTTTGCAAAAGTCCTTATATTTGACAGACTTGAAGCACATAGCATTGTCACTCACTATCCTCTCAGGGCACCCAAACCTTGTAACAATATTATTCATCAGGAAATCAATCACCACCCTGCTAGTTGCATTCCTTGTAGGTACAGCTTCTACCCACTTTGTAAAGTAGTCAGTGGCAACTAAGATCCATGAATGTCCTCCACTTGACTTGTTTGGTATCTCCCCTATGAAATCAATTCCCCACTACTAGAAAGGAGCCTGAACTTCTACTAGTTTTAATGGTACATTACCTAAAAACTTAAGCTTACCAGAGAACCTTTGACAAGCATCACATCTCCTTACCAACTGTTCTGCATCCCTGAAGACTGTGGACCACCAAAATCCTACTCTCAAGATCTTATGAGTAGTTGTTTTACCCATATAATGTCCACCACAAACTCCCTCATGCATCTCCTTCAACAATACATTAGCCTGATTCTCATCTACACATTTCAACAGTATGCAATCCAGATTTTTTCTATACAAATTACATTTCACAATCACATACTTGATGGCCTGTAACTTCAATGTCCTCTTTTGATTATCATTCATACTATCTGGACACCTCATGTTTCTCAAATAGTAAATAATATCTTGATACCAAATATAATCATCCATATCACATGTATAGTCAATTTTAGAATGATTTACCTAGTTTGCATCTAGATAGGTCCTATTGATCCATCTACATCTTCTTCCAGACACCTCATGCTGTGAGAAAATATCCTTCACAGCTGCACTTGGCACAAAAGCAATCACAACTGCTCCCATCAAGTAACATCTAAAAGCCTTGATTGCCTTCACAAGTGCATAAACTTGCTTCTCATTTATGTCATACTTTAATTCTACAGCCTGCAAAGATTTACTGAAAAATGCAATAGGCTGCTCAAAACCATCCTTATTCTTTTGTAACAAAACTGCAGCAATAGTGTGAAAGGATGCAAAAGAAAAGATATGCATTGGGACACTATAATCAGGTGCCTTTAGCACTGGTGCATCTTTGATAGCCTTCTTGATATTCTTGAAAGCCTCATCAGGCTCACCCTCCTAATTGATTACAGATCCCTTCTTCAACATCTTGGAAATAGGTCTAGTAACCTCTACAAAGTTTGTCACAAACCTCCTCAGAAAATTGACCTGGCCAAAGAAAGACTGAATCCCTTTAACATTCTTTGGCCTCTGAATTTTATCAATTGCTGCTACCCTCTCTGGGTCAATTCTCACTCCTTGCTTCCCAACTAAGTGGCCAAGAAACTTACCCTCTGTGACACCAAAAGCCCAATTCCTTGGGTTTAATGAAATGCCAAATTCCAAGGCCCTCACAAATATTTTCTCTAAATGAGCACAATGGTCCTCTTCCTTCTTGGAATAGGCAGTTAGATCATCTTGATACACAACAAGGAAATCATTAATGAAATCTGAGAAGGAAACATCCATTGCCCTCTGAAAAGTAGCACCAGCATTTGTGAGACCAAAAGGCATTCTCACATAAACATATGTTCCCCAAGGTGTTGTAAAGGTTGTCTTGAATTGTTCTGATTCCTTAACAATGACCTAATTGTAGCCAGAGAAACCATCCATCATTGACATCAATTCTGATCCAGTTACTCTCTACAACATAGCCTCCATATTGGGGAAACAATAATTATCTTTCAGTGAGCTGATGTTCAAATTTATGAAGTCCACACAAAGCCTGATGTCACCATTCTTTTTTCTTACAGGAACAAGATTTGACACCCAAGAAGAATGCCTTATAGGCTTGATAATGCTAGCATCTCTCAACCTCATTAACTCTTCTTGCATCTTGGGTGCCAAAGTAGGATTAATAGGCCTTTTCTTTTGCCGGAAAGGTTTAGCATCTTCTCTCAATGGAATAACATGCTGAAATAAATCCTCTCTATAAACCTTTAGGTCATCATATGACCATGCAAAAACATGCCTGAATTTCCTCAATAATTCAATCAAAGGTCTCCTTACCTTTTGAGATATATCTCTACCAATGTACACTTTCTTAGGAGCCTCATGTGATCCAAGATTTATCTCCTCAAGATCAACATGATCTTCTCCTTTGATATTCTTTTGAACTCTATCTTGGTTGTCAAAAATAGTCTCCAAAACAACAAGCCCCTTGGGCACCTTGTTAGTTCTAAGCTGAATGACCTCATTGCCTAATACAACCTCCCTTCCTTCTATTGACTCAACCAAGGCTGAACAGTCAAGTCCCTGACCATGATACTGATCCTTGCATTCCATAAACTTCAAAATATCATTATCATCATAAAAAACTGGCCAATTCTCAATATTGTCTGGTATACTAGGCCTAGCCTGAATTTCAACTTTAGAAATACTAGAGAATGTAACATCATTTGGATTGATTGCAATATTGGCCAACAATTCAGCCATCTTGTTGTTACTCCTATCCCTCCACTCAATATTGAAGGCATCAAACTGCTCAATCAAATCCCACACTGCATTCCTATATTGTTTCAACCTTCTATTCTTGGAAGCATACACTGACCTGACTTGGGACACCACCAACTCAGAATCACCAACAACACTTATGCATTTTATACCATGCTTTTGTGCCAACCTCGGTCCCAACAACAAAGCCTCATATTTTGCTATATTGTTGGTATAAAAGAAGTTTAATGTGAAAGAGAACTTGTAGGTGCTTCCATCAGGAGAAATAAGCAAAATACCTACCCCTGCACCATCTTTGCAGTTTGCACCATCAAAGTACATGACCCACAAATCACCCTCCACAGAGTCAGCACCTACCTCAGTAGAAATAGGTGACAAAACAAGCTCATTTTCAAATACAGGAATCTCTACCCTAAAAGCATTTACATCAATATCTACAAAACATGTAGTTTCATTATCTATGTTTCTCTCAATCATGTGGCATACTCTTGGCTCTCATTCAATCTTGACAAACTGCTCATCAATCTTGAAAGTTGCATAGGACAAATCACACTGTAAACTTCCACCCATGGTAGCACTCCATCTTCTAGAGAGCAACATCCCATAATGGGGAGGGATATCCACGACTAAAATACTCATTGTTAGCTCTTTCTCTAGATATGCTACCAACCTATATGGCATTGCATTGATAGTCCCAATGACTGGTACCTCCCTCTGATCCATTGCACAACACCTACCTTGCATTGTATCAACTTTAAGGCCCAACCTCTCCATGATTTTAAAGGGCATGACAGTATTAGAGGCACCACTATCAATCATACAATTTCTTAATTTCATCCCATTCACAAGAACACTTAAGAAGAATGGGTCAATATTTTCCAGGCTGGCATTGATAGAACTATCCAAATATATTTGAGGAATTTGAGACACAATTCCCTGAGCAGCAACATCCTTCAAAGCTTTATTCTGAGATCCATCGCATGAAGTATCATTTTTGTGAGTATTACCAACCCATGCAATAGCTTTATCTTTATGTTCAGGGATCCTCAATAATTCTGACAATGGAACCTTAACTGTAATTTGTGACAACACAGATAACATGTCAATAGGGGTAGAAGCAGGAATTTCAATCTGCACTGCCTTAACATCCTTTTACTTGTCTGACATATTCAATGTATTGACCACCTTCATTTTTTCAATCTTAGCCATTGTGTTAACTGGCTTCTCAATCTCACAAGAGATCTTCTCAATTCCAACTCCCTTAGGCTCACAATGTTTACCTTTTACATTCTTTAATTTCACCATATGATCAACCTTTGATTTGTTCTCATTAGGTTCTCCGGAGTTGGTACTCTTTATAAACATTCATGCAGCTTTCTCATTTGTGTTCCTTGCCACCATGCCTCTAGTTTACACCTGGGCAATCATTTCTGTAGTAATCCTCTCCATCCCTTCTCTAGAAGGTCTTCTCAAATTTACTAGCTCAGGAGAAGAGTTCATGTTACATGTTTTCTGATCAACGCATTCACCATTAGAAAAAACCTCTTGATGAAAAAGGGCTTCATTATGTCTCTTCACACTCACATCTGCCTCTTCACACTCACATCTGCCTCTTCATCAAAATCAAAATCACACTCACATCTGCCTCTTCATCAAAATCAGAATCATCTTCATATCCTAGATATGAAGAAGCCATGTTGCAACCAACATCATCTTGTTCTTCTTCTTGTTCTATCTCCTCATCACCACAATCTTGATTTGCAGCCATAGATTGTGCAACCACACAATGCTCTACAGAATGAGGGGACTGGCATGCAACACACCATGGTACATTCTCCATGACATTTATTGAAGCTTTATGTAGAGGATCTAGGACACCTCTGTCATTGTTTCCTCTTGCAGAAAGGACAATAGGCTTTCCATCCTTCCATTGGGTGTTGTAGGGGTAGTTCTGTAGTCTATTCTGCTTACTAAAATTATTGTTGAATAGAGGCCTCTCATTGGTAGGAGCACTGATGTTCCTATTTGAAAGTGCCTTCAAATTCTTCAATGCATTAAGCACCTTATCCAACTTATCTTCATCTTGCCTCCTAGATCCAACATTCTTATCATTTTCTTTTTTGTATTTCCTATCCCCAAACAACTTTGGGTCATCTCTCTTTCCACCCAACTTTCCTGATATTTTCATGTTGTTCTCAATATTGATAGCAAGCCTAAAAGCATCCCTAAGAGTTCTTGGTTCTTTATCCCTCAATAAATATCCCATCTTCCCATCAAATGCATTGAAGTATGTAGTCAGATAGACATTGTCATCCAACCGCATGACTTGGAACAACTTATGCATACCCTTCTGAAATCTCATGTTGAACTCAGCTACAGACTCATTCTAATTTTTCCTTATGGTATTGAATTCATTCAACATGAAGCTAGCATTAGGCCTATCACCATACCGCTCTTTGAAACATTTCTCAAAAGAGTCCCAAGTATCAATACATCTATCAGGAAGCCTCTTAAACCAATCTCTAGCATCCTCCATTAGAGATTGAACAAACAATTTCATGACAACATCCTCATGCTCTACCTCATAATCATTAAGCATATCAACAAATAACCTAAGATGCTCCTCACAACTAATAGAATTATTACCTACAAACTTGGGTACCTTATCTCTAATATCACTTGGAAAAGCATTTGGATAGCCAGAAATTCCATCAAAACTTATTTTCCTATAGCCTTCTAATTGCATAGGTCTTCTTTGAAAGCTCGAACTAGTGTTAACCCTAGGATCAACATTAGCATCTAAATTTATCTGTGCATTTGACTGCTGCCTAGGGTCTGCACCCATCCTAGCAGATGAAGAAAGAATAGAACTAGTAGCATTACTAAGTGGAATAGCAGTAGTCATAGATGGCATACCTAGTTCAATAGCAGATGGGCCAAGAGCATTAGCTAAAGAAGCCCGCAAAAATTGGATCTTCCTTTTCTTTTCTGTAATGGCAGCATCAACCTTAGCTCTCTCTAGTTCTCTTGCAAGGTCCTCATCTTCTCTTCTCCTTCTCTCCATTTCAGTGTCCTTATTTGAATCAGGTGGTGGGATCCTTGGTATTGTCACTGGTTCGTTTGCTTGGTCACCCACCATCTTCTGCTTTCCTTTCTCATTTATAATAACAACAGGTCTGGTAATCATATGCCCATCCTTATCTTTATACAAAGGGACATAACTTTGCACTTGTCTAACCACAAGGCCCTCATTATCAAATTTATGATCCTGCAGTATGTGTTCTTGCTCACTCCTCAAGGCATCAAGATCACCAAAAAATCATGCTGCAGCATTTTGGGAGCAGAAGCAAGCATTTTGTTTCTCTCCTTCATTTCATTTATTTTTCTCAGAAGAGACTGCCTCTCTATCAAAGAATTTACCTTTTCAGCCTCTCTCTCCTCCTGTAATCTTTTATGTATGGCATCCTGCTCTGCCAACTGCAACCTCAATGCATTCAAGTCACCAGGATCAACCATAATGTCATCAGAACCAGATGACACATCCATATCAGGAAGATTTTGATATGGGAAATGAACCTGACTATGTCTCATGGTTTCTCCTCTGAATTGATCTTCATCAAGATCCAAGTCAACCTCTAAACCCACATCTCTATTTTCTTCATTTTGACCTGCAAGCAACGGACATTTATCCTGAAATGTAGCCTCCGGGGTATCATGAAATCTCTCTTCAGAGTGACCACCTTCTGATCTAGAAACTCTATTCTGTGAACCATCCTCACTTGAGGATACATGTGGTCTTCTGGCTCTTGCATTTCTCTGTTCTCTCATAGGAGCACTGGTAGACTCACCATTCCTTCTAATCCAACTCTTATTTTCCTGTCTAGGTAATTGCTCCAGAGTGACCTCTGGATTCTTTCTAACATATGACCTAGTATTTCTCCTCTTATCTATGCTTTTCAATATGTTGCACTGGTTCAAACCTTTGAGCCGCCACCCACCTAGATGGGAAATCTTCAAAACACTCAAGAAAACAAGAACAAAAAATAACCTTTCTCTTTAGATTCTCCTCAGTAGAATCACTGACTCTTAACAAATGCATATCTTTTAGTTGTCCCTAGCAGAGTCACCATTTTGTTGCTTGTGGATTATTCCCTTTGATCTTCAACTTGCAGATTTACACTTTGATGGATAATTCAAATACAACTCCTAACTCTATCACCACTCCAAAGTCCACAAGGAAGAGGGCCAACTGACAAGGATCAAAGGTCCTTCTACTCTTTGAGCTTCAATGCTCAGGCGGGTGTACCCTTGACTCACTTCTCTAAAGGAGTCTCAAAATGATGTATACAATGCTCAACACAAATCTATAAAAGGTTTATCAAATGAATGTTTATGTTTGTGGTTGTTAATCATGCATACCTCAAGAGGAAAGACCAGTGCCTTATCCCAGGGCTCAGAATCACCTAACTGTATACCTCAACTGAATACCTCAAATCAAACATAATGGAAACTAGAGTAAGTGCTTTGCCTATTACCCCTTTCCCTCAAGCACAAGGACATCAAATTCTATACTTGGCTGTAAACTCACTAAATTCACCTAAAAGGCTTTAATCCTAACTTTGTTAGAAACTCAGAGATGAATTCAAAATACTCTTTGTTTACCATACATTAATACACTTTGTGACATTAACATATATGAGCTAAGAGACAAGCAAGAAGACATACACAACATACAAGATTGGGATTCAATGATGTTTTCATTAACAAATCTAGAATCATCATACAATTAGAATAACACCAAGATGAGAAAAGTCACAAAACCAGACTATTATCAGTATATACAGTCAGAAACCTAGGACCAAAAGCAATGAGATTTTGGAACCCCTTCAAAATTTAAGAATTTGCAACTTATACCACTAGCTACTTTGGGATTCTTAGAGACAATGCAACAAGCTACGGGAAACTACAGCAAGGGTCTCAACCACCTGACATGTCAAAATTTACATCAAAATTTATTACAAAGGTAGGAAACCAAGCAGTCCAAAGAAAGAAAATCTCAAACAGATATACAATCATGAAAATCTATGAGCCAGGATAGAGAACTAGGAGCTGCCATGAAAATTAGTCAAATTGGCCACCTGCAAACACCTCTCAAGGGAAGAATGCAATCATTCCTCACGGTACAAATCCCTTTGTAAACAACCACCAAGCACTCAGGACCATACTACAAACTGCCTCCACCAAATAGGGTCAAACCTGGCATTCAATTCCGCATACAAAGGTACCCCCTGTCGCTCAAAAAATCAAACTTCAAACTGCAACAGTTATCATGCATTTGGCGGGAAATAAATATTTTAACCATTCGCCCTTAGTCGCTCAACCGTGCTGTCATATCACTAACCGCCATAAGAATCAGGCCTCAATAAATGCTTGGTCACATGATCGCAAGCTGTGGAAATGGCCCTTGTGATCATGCGACCGTGGCCTCCTAACCATAGTCAATCGGTCTCTGCAAAGCCCTCAGCCACTTCACCATCAAAACCCTGCAACCGCGACAAATAGATGATTAGTCACATGATTGTATAGCCTGGGGACGGGCTATGTGAACATGCGACAACCTATAGATCTCAATCTTGCCGTAACTGCCACCGCTAAGTCCTCACGCAAATGTCTATCACATGATCGCATAACCTTGAAAAAGGCTATGTGAACATGCAACTAACCTTTTGCATTCACCACCGAATGCAGCCCCACTCTGCCGAGTCACCACAAATACGGACCCCACATATTTGGAAAATTGGAGACCAAAGAACTTATGCCAGTTCACTGAATACGTCCTACCTCCGCAAAAGAATCTAGCGATCCCGTGACTGCGATTCACCAATTCGTCAAATGAGATAGGGAACCGCCGAACCATCTCACAAATACATGACAAGACAACACTTTATCGGCACCGCCAACTCTTTTTTGTCCAGGCCGCCAAAACCAAGACCCCTCCTGGGCCCGCCCGATGCCACATGTCACACCACCACACACTGCAACCACCGAGAAACCCTCACTCGGGCCCGCGTTCAAACTCTCCTTCCCACCAGCACTTACCAACCAGAAACTAGCACGCGTCCACCTACCAATAGGAGCTGCTACCGCAACCATCACGGACACGTGGCACCCTGTCGCATGATTGCATAGCCCGAAAGTGGGCTATGAAAACATGCGACAACCTACTACATTAACTGCCACCAATTAACACCACCGCAAGAAAATTGCCACCCCCACTACCTCGAAAACTGCCACCGCTCAACTTTGCAACCATGAAAAAGGACACGTGGTGCCCTATCGCATGATCACATAGCTGAGAGGAGGGCTATGAGATCATGCGACAGCCAACCAAAGGCTGCCACATCACCACATCTGTGACATGAAACCGCAACCAGACCACACTATCGACCGGCACTGAGGACACGTGGCAAGCAGTCGCATGATCGCATAGCCAAAAGCTGGGCTATGCGATCATGCGATAGCCAATTATAGCCTGCAACATGTCCACCCTTGGGACCACACCAAATAAGCCAAACCCACCCGGAGGATCAGATGGTTGTCACAAAAGTGCATACCCCTGACAAAACCTTTGCGCTTTAACGACAACCGTTGATCTTCTGACACGTCAAGACCCGCTGTGCCTTTGAAAAAATAGGTCCCACCACCATCGGACTTGCGCACTTAAACAAGTAAACCGCCAAGCAGCCTTACCGAACTGGGACCCACCATTCCGCGATCATGCGACCACGGGAAACTAACCGCCCGTGTGATCGTGAGATGCTAGTAGGTAACCACTAGATATTTGGAGATCACGCGACTAAGGAGAAAAAGACTGCCCACCAGGTCACCAAATGAAACTGATAACCACCAAGGATCAGGAGACCCAGCGATAACATAGTCGCCAAGTCATGAAATAGGAGACGTAACCACCCGGAGACCTGGAGAATCAGCGACAAGAAACTTTGAAGGACTGGGCCCCACTAGACAGAAGCAACATTGGAACATATAAGATCAATGGCAGGCGCATGATCGCATGGGTAAGGAATATTCCATGCGATCACAGGGTGACCTTTGATCTCCTCCCTCTGACCCCACACGGTCACACTTGTGCGGTTAAGACAAAGAACAAGGAGAGCCAGTAGAAAAGAAGACAGGCAAGGTCGAAAACACACAGTGTTTTCTGTGAAAGATTGAAAACACACAAAGTTTTCAACGTGACACAAAGGCAAACAAAGAAGTCAAAAACAACACGGGCTTTTATGCAGGCCAAAAAGGTCGAAAACAACGTAGATTTTTTAAAACACAGTATGTTTTTGACACTGTGGCAAAAATTTAAAATGCTTCCCGCGGACCCAAGGATTCAAAAATCTTTCTGGGTTTTGCGGATTAGGAGATGCAGTTTGAACCAGGGCCAGGTGACAACATAAACCACCAAGGGCAAGACACACATACCATGAAACACTAAAGATTTCCATCACAAGTCAAGACTGAGATTGCAGGCATGGTAGGATAGCAAAACAAAAACATTGCAAGGAATAGGCCAATGCCACAAGATTTTGCAATCACAAAAAGAAGGCCTAACAGAGCCCAGCTCTATAGGAGTAGAAAAGGAAGATACCATTAATTTGGAGAACCAATCACAATTCTAACCAATGTTCACATAGCCATAGAAAAGAGAAGACCACAAAACTAGAATTAGCCTCTTTTGCAAAGAAAGTCTCTACCTTTGTAGGTGATTCTTTCACCTGTAAAAGAAATTCTAAAGAGAGAGAAACAAACTAAAATGATCTATAGCCTTTCTATGGAAATAAAAGAACACTCGACCTCGATAGGGGTGAACTCCACCTCTGTATAAACTTCATTCGAAAGAACCTAAAAAGAAAAGTAGAAGGTCAATTTTGAGAAAAGAGAAGATAGATTTGGACTTCAACATGGGTGAGAAAAGCCTCAAAATCTATGACAATCCTTAACTAAAAACATGTAAGGGCCATAAAAATCCCTTGAAAACTAATAGAAACTAACTAGCCATTAAATAAAATAAAATCATTGTCCTTACTAGAAAAAATTGATAGTCTAATTGAAATTTTAGGCTCAAATATGCACCAAATTAGAAAACCTAGGCCAAAAAACACATGCCACAATAAAAGTAGCACCCACTAAAACCCAAAGATCCACCATGGCCTCTAAGGCTCAAAGAAAGCCAACACAAAGAACACTAGAATCTCCTCAAACAGAGACCACAAAAGTTACAAAGAGTAAGCATAATGTACGATATACATAGGGCCAAGCCCTAATAGCCACCGAAAAGAAAGAGGACACCGGAAATGACCCAACCAACAACTCTTAGGAAAGAAAAGGGGAATATAGGTGGTAAAAAGAAGCAAAAACTAGCATCATCTATGAAAACCAACCCTAAAGAAAACCAAGGCTCCCCCACAAAATGATTAAACTAGATAAAGTTAACAACCAATAGTTCCCAAAACTAGAAAAAGTAGAAAAATCCTAAACCACCTCTATCTACAATAGAAAGTATAACCCAAAAAGAAAGAAACCACAAAACACCATAGACATTGAAAGTCATATACACAAATGGAGGCAACCTGACCAGTCTTAACCAGAGGAAACATGCTAATAGAATCCATTCACCAAGCTCAGCACTACAACACATCACTCAAACACAGAAGAAGTAGGTAAGGTAAACTTAGAGAAGACCATGACACAAGCCAAGCCATCCAAAAATGAAAGTCAATTCTTAGGAAAAGAAATAAAACCATGGGCCCTTAGATTAGGAGGCAAAATGACCATATGAGCCACACTAGAGATAGGAAGAAAATGTCTACAAAGGATTAAACAAAATCCTTTAATAGAAATGGTAGAAGCACTAACATAAACTAGGACAAATGCAATGTGAACATCATTTTCCTCATCATATGCCCTACCCTCCCCTATATCCACTATGTTTGAAATTCTACCCAGATGCCCTTTCTCACTCTTTGTCCTCTCCTACATTTGACTTAAATATAATTATTCATCTTTTTTGCTCATATGTTGTAACTTTGTGATTTTCAAATAATTAAGCTAACTAAACAAAGTATGGTGATTTACAAAGATAATTCCTAGAATAAACATAATCATTTAATTTCATTACTCTTTATATTCTTTATAACTTTAATTATGACAGACTTTTTATTCCTTTGATGCATTTGAGATTCCTTATAGTTTATAAACTTGTAAATAGATTTAGTCACTTAAAAAATTTAAGTTTTATCATATATATCATAAAATATAATCACAAATTTATCATATACTATGTAATCTATTGAAGAGTAGGCAATAATTTTATCTTTATTTTACTTGATTCTTCTTAAATTTTTTTACATCTAAATAATTTATTAATTTAAAAATTAGAAATATAGGTAAAAGAAATAAGATTGCCTCTTTAATCATTTATTTAGATTTCTTTTAATGCTCCACTCGACATGCAGAATAAAAATTGTAGACAAATATAAGTCTACTTTTGTATGGAAAGGAAAATATTACAAATACTTTCAAATAGAAAAATAAAAGTAGATCATGTAAAATTTTTATTTACTTGGACATTGCTAAGAATGCTAAAGGTGAGAGCCGTGTAAAATTAAATTTTACCTATTAAAATTAGAAAATAAAAATTTACAACTAAATAAATATTAAATAATAGGTATATGTAATTAATAGATCGATGCGAGAAAATTATTTAGCACTTCTCTATATCAATATACACTGTACACTGTAGACCAATGGATCTTCTATAATATTAACAATGTAAGAAGTCACATGTTATGACCACAAGATGTAAACATATGGCATGAAAACAAGTAGTTCATAATTTAAAATTTAAAAAGACAATTCTAGCTTTGATTTTTTGGGAATCCATTTCCTTCGTCTTTCACCCACAAAAATTATATACGCCAAATAGTTTACCTATATTATCCAGCAGCAAATTTAGTTGTAAATAAACTATTTGGCATATATAATTTTTTTAATTTTTTTTTCACAATTTGGTTTTAATTTTTCTATTGTGGAATTTCATTGTAATTAGATTTTTGGCAAAGAAGGGAAGTAGCAACGGGGAGTGTAAAGGGGAGTATAGGGAAGAGAGAAAATGTATTGTAGAGTTTTCAGTGTTAAATTTAATAGTAAAGTAAGGGTTTGGTGTCTATGAAATTTGTTTGACAATTTGATCTTAAAGATTTTTTACAATGAGATTTTGTTATTATGGAATTTTAGGAAAGAAATAAAAAGAAAGCATATTTGTGAGAAAGAGAGCATAGGGAGAAGAGAAATTGTAGAGAATATTGTGTATGTAAGGAAGACAATAAAATATTCAAGGGCATAAGAAATCATTACAGCTCATGTGGTTTTTTTTTTGGGGGGGGAATGTTTTTGTTATTATGGAATTTTAGGAAAGAAATAAAAAGAAAGCATATTTGTGTGAAAGAGAGCATAGGGAGAAGAGAAATTGTAGAGAATATTGTGTATGTAAGGAAGACAATAAAATATTCAAGGGCATAAGAAATCATTACAGCTCATGTGGTTTTTTTTTGGGGGGGGGGAATGTTTTTGTATAAATCATATAAGAAAAGAACAAAACAAAAACAAAATTTATGTTTCACAAACAAAATGGATAAGACTTCAAATCTATGTTAATATATATGCAAAAGACATATACTTTATATAAGAAAGAAATAATTATAAATTGTCTTATTTTTTATAACATAAATAAATAGTACAACTATTTACATTACATTGTGAAATGTTGTATGAATGCAAGATATCATTGAATATGGGTCATAAATATTTGAGAATGTGTAAATAGATGTAGCATATGAGGCCTATCAAAAATAAAGTTGATTGCATGTATTAGTATTTTAATGTAATCATACATGTATATACAATTTGTTTCTATGTGATAAAACAACT
The DNA here is from genome assembly GCA_027943335.1 of Chamaecyparis obtusa. Lineage (NCBI taxonomy): Eukaryota > Viridiplantae > Streptophyta > Pinopsida > Cupressales > Cupressaceae > Chamaecyparis > Chamaecyparis obtusa. Next base: position 26,560 of record BSBK01005550.1, on the reverse strand, counting down.
ATAATATGAATTTTCTTATATATTGACTAGCATACATACATGTATGTCTAATGCACACACACGTGTGTGCATTCATATTTGTAATTAAAAATAAATTACATATACTTAAGAGAGGCTAAAACATGATTATTTTGTTTTTTATTGACAACATAGTTTGTCCTACAACTCTTTAGACAAGTTCTACTTCTATTTTACTTTGATTCAATTTGAAGATTGCATTGAAGTGAAAATAAAAAGAATAAAAGAACTAATAATAGATCTATCACACTTATACAAATTGTCTTTTAGAAATCTTCTATTTTATAATTTTATCCTAATAACAATTTAATTATATCTCTTCCCTTGTAATTTATGTTTTAAATTTTACTGTATTTTTTCTTTTTCAGAATTTAAAAGAAACTTAAAAAATATGATAATTGAACTATCAATTTTACCTTCTTTTATTATTATATTATTCTAAAATTATTTATAAAGATACTAAAATATGAACCGTTTGTTGAAGATATTTATAACATAACCTAAATCTAAATTAATTTTTTTTTATCTACTCTGTAACCTAAATATAGGTTACATTATTTTTTGCTTCAAAACTCTTGTTTAAAATAAAACTTAAAATAAGCCAACTATATCTAGAAATTTTACCTAAAAATTATTTAATCTTGGACGCATTTTACAAGCGTCAGCTATAAAAAGTTATGACGAAATTAAGTACCTTATGCATCAACAGCTCGAATTCTTCGAGGGGTCGCCAAGAGAAACTATTGCTGACGCTTCATTCAGTACATATTCTTAGATGAATGCAATCCATTTGACAAATTCGCATACCAATTTGAAAAACCTTTGCATTAGTAGACTGCTAAGCATTTGGTAGGACAGTGAACTTAAGAAATGCAAATGCAACAAGAGAGGCAGATGGGTTGTATGGAGAAGGAATTTGCAGAGTGGTGTAAAAGCCTCGAATGCCGCATGGAAGATTTACGTATCGAAGCCACCGAGCTTTTCATCGAAGCAAATTGTCTTACGAACCGCGAATATCTGCCTCGTCGCCTGCAACAGCTCGATAACCGTCATGATTCCTTACATTCTGAATTTCTCCTCATTGAAGTTCACGAGCATCGAATCCCTAGTAATATTCTGTGGTTACGTGGGGTTTTTAATACCTTCGATTTTCTAAGGAAAAAGATCATCAAAATAATAGAGAATGAAAGGAAGGCCAAAGAATTGGTAGAGGGATTGCCCATTGTAACAATTTCAGATTTTCATGTTGGGGATGAGCTTTTCTGTGGAGTTTGTAGGGATGATTTTATCCTGGGAGAAGAGGTTCGAGAAATTCCTTGTATGATCCGCCACATATTTCATTCTCAATGTATTTGGCCATGGCTTGAGGATCACAACACTTGCCCCATCTGCACGACTCCCTTCTTTGTGGACAATGGGCGTATATTACTACAAGAGGATTGAGAAAACGGTGTGGACGGAAAGAACGATAGGAAGCCATATTATAAGCTGTTAATAAATTTAGCCTCGGTTTTACTGATTTCAGCTAAGTTGATATGTATCAGACAATACAGGCATCTGTTATGGATCTATATCGTTAAAATAAGTAATTGCGGTAATTATGACTTGGGGACTGTAGTCTTCACTTACATTTTTGCTAAACATATTTAGATTAAATTTTTTAATTTAGAAAATTTCAATAAAATTTTAAATCAATTATTCTTAATATTTTTTGGAAAAAAATTGCAATAATTTTACAGGGCCCTCTATCTGGGTTCAGGGCCCTCTCCCTGTCATTTCAATAAAAAACAATAATTTTACAGATATTTCAAAAAATATAAAATAAGAATTTAAAATAAATTTACATTCGCACTTCAAAGCCTGTGGTCTATAATTTCACTTCAATGATTCTTTCGCACATTGTCCTAAGAGCATTTTTTTCATATGTTTTGTTCAAGAAAATATGATTCTGGATCTAATTGCATAATTGCGTCCTCATCAAATGGTAAGCTGGCTCCAAATATTCATTAAATAGTACGCTGGCTAAATTTGGTCCAAGAAAATTCGTAGGCTCCATATATTCGTAATGGGTGTGGCTTAGAAGGATTGGCAACTCCTTTAGAAGAGCAGGGTCTATGGAAGGTGTACAGTGAGGATGTGCGCGTCATGTGGTGGATTCTCCACAATTCCGAGGCCTTCAGAACACCCATCAAGAAATATCGGTTCTCCAGAATGCATTCAGTGAACTGAAAATGGTCAATAAGGATTAATGGGTTTCTTGTGTTTATTATGTATATAAGTATAGTGAGTATATCATGCACTTACACAGAGTTAGAATTGTACGGGGGAAGGTAGAGCATCAGTCAGAATATAGAGAATAATATGTATTTGTATTAGGAAAGACAGCCTCAGCTTGTAGAGAATCAGATTCCAAATCAGACTGCTTTTGTATCAACATGTTCAGAGCTGCTTATAGTACCCAAATCAGACTAGATGATCATTCTGGATATTTCGGACATATCAAGACTTTTATAAAATAATTGTGCACAAATTCTCACAGGAGGAAGAACAAGCACAGAGGTTTAAGGGTAAGATCAAATTGGTCGGAGAGATAGCAGAGTCCTCAAAATTCAAAGGTTAAATTCATCATCTTAGACTTCGCTCACTCCTAATTTTGATTGTATATAAAGGTCTGTCTGAGCTTTTTATAATAGTTTTTTTTAGCTTCTTAGAGAGTTGTGCTTCTTGATTGGCAATAACTTGCCTATATTTTCTGGAATTGGGGTTGGGGTTAGATCGGTGATTTTCAAGTATATCTTCTGTACTTACCAAAGGGGTTTTTAGTTGGCAGTTTTTTTGTGTTCGCAGTATTATATGTAGCAAGGTAGTTTTCCCTCTTGCATTTTAGATAAGATCTGTAAATAGAAGTTTAAGCCCTCTTATATGACTGCACTGTAAGGACATGTTCCCATGCTACTATTTAGCTTGTTTTGGTTAGGAGTGGTTGTTCAATTTTTTAAGAGATATCTGTGTACCTTAAATATATTAAAAAAAATATATCAATAAATTTCATAATAATTTGTACACTTAATATTTGAGAAAGAAAAGAGAAATAAAATCTTTAAAAAAAGAGTGAAAAATATTTGTGGAGCTATATGGTATTTTTTTGCAATTTGTGATCACTGCTTATTTTTAATTACCAAATTGTAGTTGCTCCACTAAAATATCAAAAGATTCCAAATTATCCATTTTTCACACTTTTAAATTTCATAAAAAAAATATACTATGTGAACATGGGGTAATAGAATGATTATATTTATAAAAAAATATCCTTAAATATTTTAAAATTAATAATATTTTTTTAGATTAATGTTGTTAGTGTTGAGTGGTGAATGAACTATCTCTCATAGTTCATTCACTAAGTAGTGTTAGATAACTATAATTCATTCCACATTGTTTTTTACAAAATTGAAGATCATTGAACTATCAATGGCTAGCCATTCAATTAAAAATTAGTAAACTAAATAAATGCCAGTGCAACGGGAGAAGTAGATGAGCTATAATTATATGCTAATATTTGAATTTTAATATTAAATTAAATTGTTTTTCTTTATTAACTCGGCAAGGAGAGGGCCCTGACCCACAAGGGAAAAATAATAATAAGAAGACGTAGCACTAGAATCCCTATTTAGGGTCATTATAGTCGAGAGCAAGCTAGTAACCCCCACCCAAAAAATTATTCAAAACAAAAATAGTCATCTTCAAAGCATTCCTAATGCTAAGTTACTACCAACAATAATACTATAAGAGTTTAACATGATCATACTTCTTAAAGAGTTCATGTTTCTCCCGTCACTACTATAACTACCAAAATGTAACTTTGAAATGTTCTAATAGTTCATCTGATAAAATAATGTTGTAGAATCCAAAATAATAAACTTAAGTTTAAACCTATTACATAACCTAATCAGGTCATCAAAACCACAAACAAATGACTACCAACATTAACTTTGATTAGCCCCAACAATTCTATCCCAATCTTTAGAAACACAGTTGAGAAGGTTTTTCTAGCCTTCACTGCCCTTGTTATGCTATTCTTCCTCAGTAATCTAGCCTTCTTTCCTCTTCTTGACCACTTTCTTTAGCCTAATCTTCCTAGTAAAAATTCTAAATGGATCCTTCTTCATAATCCCATCAAACACTCTAGAGAGGGAGAAAATGGGATCACTAAAGTGATCATTATTATGAAATGGAGTTTCCATAGAACTTGAAATAGAAGCAACTCTTTTCTACAAATCGTAGATTATACTTTGGATATTAATGACAACACTTTTCTCTTCCCAAATAGTTGAATGTGGTATGTTCTCCAAGTGATCATTACTAGTATGGATAGAGGAATTACATACCATATTAATTGTATCCTCTAGCTCATTTAGGTTCACAATTATCTTCACTGATCTTTTATTTTCCTCTTTCTTAATCTCGTTAGCCTCAGCAACATAATCATCATCTTTATTATTCTTAGTAAAATTTTCTTCCTTATCTAGCTCATAGTCCTTGTCCTTACGAACCAATTCCTCCTCTATCTATTTACCCTTGTAATCTTTATTATAAATATGATAAGTCCTCCTTTCACTGAAGTTCTTTCATGCTTAGGTTCCTCCCTTTGTTTTGTATCCTTAGTCTTATTCTCTTCTTTATCAATGTTTATTTAAATAGGATCATCCTTTTCACCTTTTTATTGGTACTTTTTCCTTTGAAGAGGTGGGATTGGTGTTAGTAGCTTTCCTTTTCTGAGGAGTAATATCAACCAAGGCCTCTTCAAGGGGAATATCCTCATCAGCAACTTTAGAGTTTTTATCCTTTTTTTTCCCAAAAGGGTTCATCTTTTTACAACTAGGGTTGTGTTTATTTGGGAGTGTTAGTTTCAATCAACTCAATTTTAAATGTAATTTTGGTTGACTTCACAATGTGGCTTAGTCCATGTTGAGGATATGATACAACATGACTTCTAAATGGGGATTTGTCAAATTTACAGTGATAAAGGGCATAAATTAAGCCCTAGTGGAGTGGAGGAGAAATAAATTTCACAATGCTACTAGCGAGGGATGAATATAAAATGAAGGTTATATTAATTCTTTGGTTATTTCTCAAATGATTCAAGGTAAGAAAGTGATGCTCATGGAATGTAGTATACTTGCCTTTGAGGGTAAAGTATACCATAACAAAGAAAATTTAAACTAGAGCATACAGAGGGGGTAGAAAGAACATTTTATACCCATTATCATTAGTCGTGACCATCAATTCCCCTCTTTCATGAAAAAATCCTTTATGTAGAGCTTATAGTTGTATACAACTAAAAATGTTCAAGCCAAAATCAAAGTGATCAATCAATGTTAAATTAGGGATTTATCAAAATTGAAGCCAAAAGGATTAATAAAATAAAAAAGATTATTAATTTGTGCAATTTATTTAAATCAAATTAATTTTATACTTAAATTAAATCAAATTCAACCCATTCAAGGGCTACACATAGCTAAGAAAATCAATTTAATTAATTCATTAATTCATATTTTCCTCATGAACCACATGAGGATAACACTAAATCAACCAATAGAAATTGAGAATTGAGCTGAGATGGATCAAAGAAAAATTGATTCTCCATCACACATCTTGAGAATGAATCTTGACCATTGGTTTTGTCTCTTTGTCCCAAACTTTGAGAGAAAAATATTTAAATTATCTCATCATTTGAAACTATCAACTTGAGCCAAACTTAACCATATTTAATCTTACTCTACCCCTAAGCCTTGGGAAAATTTGTAAAAGGAGACCAAAAATCAGGAGAAAAGGATCCATTCATCAATTTATTTTTAAGCATCCATATTATAGTCATTTTCATAGCATAATTTTGATTTATAATCTTTTCTAAGCTTTCTCGAAAGATGGATAATAGTTTTTTCTCGATATCCAAGAAGCATACTTGGGAAAGAAAAGATGGAGATTTTCATGAATAATTTTAATATGGAAATGAATTATTGATTACAACTACAATGTCCTCCTACCTTTGAGAAGATTATTTAAAATGGGATCAAAGTTAAAGAAGTGTTAGTAAAGAAAGAAGAGATCAAACTTTTTCAAGAAAAGAAAAGCTTTTCTAACGCTAATAATAAGTTTGATAGAGGTGGTAATAACAACAATGAAAAAACTAGGTTTTGGCTAAAAGAAACTAGCAAGAACCTTATCAATGATGGTGTTGTGGATCCCAATAAATTTAAATCCACCTCCTTTAATATATCAAGTGGGCCTAATCAATCCGGTCAATAACATTAATCAAACATCCAAGATCCCTTTTAACAATAACAATAATTCCTTAAATAATCAAGGAGATAATAAGCCAAGGACTTTCATTAACAAAAAACAAAGAAAGAAGTTCACACTCTTGGCAGAACCTTTGGAAAAATCCTTGTGAAATCTCATTGCTAAGAAAATGATCAAGTTGTTGGAATCAAGACCCTATGAACCACGAGTCAAACTATCATGGTGGAATTATTACCATCATTGTAAATATCATAGAAACAAAGGACATAAAATAAATGATTGTATGAGACTCAATCATGTAGTACAAGTCTTGATAGATGATGGCATCATGAAAGTTCATGGTCCCAAAAAAAACAAAGATCATATGGCCTTTAAGAATCCTTTCTTAAGTCATGAGAAAGGAGAAACATCGAATTTTAATCAAAATAAAAAAAGAGGAAATGATAAAGTCAATTTTTCCCATACCTATAACAACACTATAAATTATTTCTCGGGGTATGAAAATACCATTAGTATCATAGTGGTGAAAGAGAAATAAAAAGAAGAAAACTCTAATGTTGTAACTAGGGGGCAAGTGTCAAAAATCACCTTACAAAGGGCTACCCCTAAAATGACTTTACCAAGTCAAATCTCATCATCATCAAAACAATACAATCTTGTGTATTAACACCAAAGAACACCTATGAAAATCTCAACCTTGGATTTATTAAAATTTTCACCAGTTCCCAAGGAAATCTTGGAAAAGACTCTTTTTGAGACTAATGTTCTACATAACTTGGATTTTGACAAATTTCAAATCATGGTTGGAAAGCTAATTGCACCACATTGTTTGTCTATTTTTTAGCAAGATGACATATCTTTAAATGATCCTCAAAATATTCAATAAAATATAGAAGTTTGAATACAAAAATATCATGTGAAAAGAGTCCCGATTGATGGAGGGGTTGGCCTGAATACTTGTACCTTAAGTCTTGTCAAAGCTTTAGGATATTCTGAAGAATCCATTGATACCAAAAGTAAAATAACTATCAAAGCTTATGATGATGAAGAAAAATCCTTTGAAGGAATACTTTTTCTTTCTATTCAAGTTGATCTTATCCAAAAATAAATAGGTTTCCAAGTACTTGATCTAAAATTGACCTTTAATATTATGTTGGAGAGACCATGGATACATGAGGTGCAAGCAGTACCTTCAACATACCATCAATGTCTAAAATTTCCTAACATGGGATAAGAAATCATCGTGGGTGGAGATTTGAATCTATTCTAAGATTGCAATAACATCAAACCCTAAATGACTCATTAGTTTCCTAAAATAGTGAATGCACCACATCAAGAAAAATAATTAAAGTTCATAGTTCAAAGGATGTTTTTCTAGCAAAAGGAAAAGACAAGATCGAAGAAGAAGATACCCTTGGTAATGAGAATCAAGACCAAACTAACAAGTATCTACAACAACTAAAGAAAAGGAGAAAGTTGGTTGGAAGGATTCTAAGGAAACAAAAGAAGAGGACAATTGAAAATGTTCTCAAATTAAAGCCAAAGAAAACCATTATCAAAAGATCGACACAATGATGAATAATTTTGGAAAACAATAAAAAAAATCAAACAAAAAGGTATAGGGGAATATTGCCTATCAATGATTGATTTCCTATCTCCCCTAGATCTCATGGAAAACCATCTATTTATAATATTCCTAAAAAGTACAATGAACATTTTATACAGGCTAGTACTTCTTCACCCATCAAAGAAGATGAAAATGAAATATTAAAATGGCTCTATAAAGAGGAAGAAGCATCCAGGTCAAGTCAGATATTAAATAAAGAAATATCTCAAAATACTAGCATTCCAACACATCAATATGGAAATGGATACAAAATTATGCAAAAGATGTGATACAATGGAAAAGGACCATTGAGAAATAAAAATTAAGGATTGGTGGAACCCATAGAAATGGCTTGGAGAAATCAAAAATAAAAATCAAGATTAGGATACCTCAACCTAGTATACTAAAAAGAGTTATCCCCAATTTTATGAACAAATTTAATAATTAATTGTCCAAAGTGATGAGGATTCTAATGAATGGGAATGAGATTATTTCTTTGATGGATCTTGTTAGGACAAAGAAGTTGATGTGATCGATACTTATGCTCCTACATCTAATTAAAGTAAAAGACACGAGTCAATTCAAGAGTTAATCACAAGTCAATATTGAAGCTCAAATCAAAGGATAATATATACTCAAGAGCCAACTTCAAGTCAAGAAATAAAAGGATCACAATCGATGGGGGAACCTTATGTACCTTCATGGTTACCAATGATGGAATAAGCTAGTGATAGGTTTAACCCATGAGACTTTTATCCTCAAGAAACCCAAGAGGACTCAACTAATGAAAATTTTATCCAAGTTCTATGGAACACCCAGAGGAAGAACATGTCATAGACAAGGATAACTTTAAGGAATCCCCCCCTCCCAAAAAGTCTAAAATTGTGGTGAATCAAATGTAATTTGGGTGAAAAAAATTTAATAGTGTTGGTGAATTATGCGTAAATCTATGGATATTTGGTGGCAAATTTTTTAATAGTTTACACAATTTTTATAAAAAAATGGCGATTATATTTTTTTTTTTAGTAAATTTATTAATATTGATGGCGAATTATGTTTTGAAATATGGATATTGGTTGGCGAATATTTTAATAACTGATACCATTTTTATAAAAAATGGCAAAATTATTTTCCAAATAGTTGAATTAATTTATTTTTTATGGCGAATGGTTTTCATAAATTTATAGTTGGTATGGCGATTGAATAATTGGAAATTTGAATACTGACATGTTGCATCGGGTCCCACAGTCCTAGTCTGATCACCCATGACTATGACATCAGACTCAAATGACAAACATCCTTTGGATTTAATACGTATCAATGGCCAAAGATGAATTTCGGGCATATTGCTGGTCCTTATAACATTTACTAAAAACTATCAGTGAAAACATGACATGTGTCATGTTTTCGCCGATAGTTTTCAGTAAATGTTATAAGGACCAACAATATGCCCGAAAAGTATCATTCTAGATAGAAATAAAGTAAAGTAATGTACTAAGTATATTACCATTTACCATAGGTGATGCGTAGAATTAAATCAATGTATTGAGTATATTTATTATCATATCGATTTGAAATTTGAATTAATTGTTTCTTTGATGGCTACTTTCAACTTTTACTGACAGATACGTCTAATCTATTCATTACCTCGATAGAATAATTTGTTAGAGTTAAGGCTTGAATGAAAAGTAAAATGTCATCTCATCTAAGGAGTCAAGGACATTGTTTTCTAACCATTCGATGATCTTACATCAATGGTAAAGCTTCATTTCCTGCCGCCATTTCGTAGCTAAATGTACATTGCTTATTGTTTTTATAATAAAGAATTATTATGTCCGACTGCGTGGAGTGGTCCCTTAGGCCTTTGTTATTCCCAAGATAGAAAATGTCTTATCATTTCCAATTTCAACTAGTGTTGCATTAAATCTAAAAGATTTGGAGATTTTTGGAGTCAAAAATTTGGATAGTTACCATTAATGTTACAATTTATTAGAGCTTTAGTGGAAATGGAATGATTTTCAATGAGGTCTTATAAATAGATCAATCTATGCTCCTTAATTTACAATTGTGAAAGCATATTAGTCTACGAGTGCTAGGTTTTCTGTGATAGTTTGCAAGTGCTAGGTTTTCACTTCTCTGTGAGTGTGAAAGCATAATTGTGAGACTGAGAATGGAAACTCCTATTCATTTGAGATGCCTTTCCTTGGAGGACTAGAAGGCTTTTTTCGGCCTGGTCATAGACCCAATCCTGGCGTCTATCACTACGGAGTTGGGAGCCTTCACCAAGGAGGCTATAAGGATGGTCCTCGGTCGTGAGTTTATTGAGAATGAAAATCGGTATAGAGTTAGGAATGACATTTCATCTCGCTTCTTGGCATCTCTATTGGACCTTGGGGGGAAAAAGGTTGATATGTTAATGCTTCTAAGAAAAGTTTTCAAACAAGACTACCTCGGCGATGATGTAGCAGTTGCTGTATTTTCAGATATTGGGGTTGGAATTCCTTGGGCAAATGATTTGCCTAAGATTCTACAACTAGACGTGGTTGTTCCTAGGCAACCATTCCTACTTAACCTTGATGCTGAGAAGCTCATGGATCATCGAAAGTGGGCACAGATTGGGAGGGATTTCCTCTGGAAGTGGCACCTACTGGAGGAACCCAGGGACTATCTGTGGCTGGAAGATTTCCTGAGCATTATCCTCACTTTAGAATTCCACATAGAAGGAAGGGAGCCAGATAGTCCATGAATCATGATACTCTCTACTTCTACTGTCTACTCTCTAGTCTGAGTCACCTTGATACTGATTCTACGTAGTCTAGTCTCCCTGGTAGTACCAGGGTTTTTGTAAAAAAACTTTTTGAAATGATATATATTGTAAATTTGTAATCACAATGCAGATATGTATAAAGTAACTATGTTAAAAAATATAATATGAAATTTTTTTAAGAATTTCAACGTGCTACTTCTATTATTTTTTGTTATTATTATAAGAATCATTAATTATATTTTGCCAAATATAATATAAAAAATTTCTGTTAAATAATTAAATGTTTCCAAACTTCATCATTCAATGGCGACTAGGTAATATAGTTATAATATAGTTAATGATTAATATTCATTAGTGTATGTTAAATTATTAATATTTTAAAATCATGACAATCGTTAGATTATGATAGATTTACGACTGAAGTTGTATTTCAGAAGTTCTATGGGTTCCAAAATGCTTTTCTCAAAACTCACTCTGGAAACGTGACATGTTGAAAGTTGACGTGTAATGTTTTAGAAAGATTACAAATGATTATGTTACATGACATCGCGTCGAAACTCGTTACTTGCTCTAGAAACGTGACATGTTGAAAGTTGACGTGTAATGTTTTAGAAAGATTATGAACGTTTACGTTACACGACGTCATGTAGTACGATGTAGAAAGATTACTTTACCATTTAACAAAAGGTTTTTAACATTTACTTTTTTATAACCTATCAACTCAAACTCATAGCAGTAGAGTTAAAAAGAACTATTGAACATGAACCATCACCAAAGATTTTGAAATTGAGACTGTAATTTGTGAGAGCCTTAGCCGTTCGAACTTATATCTATCCTGATTTCAAATTTCAAAGTTTAATTTCAGGTAAGTACTAAGTTTAAGTTGATTTTGAAATTTTAATTCTTGCATGTTCTATTGGGGTTTTCTTCAATTGGGGTTTTCTTAATTAGTTAGTTAATATCTGTGATATTATTACTATTAGTAAATATCTGTGAATCTTTGTTTTTTAATTTTTTTGAAGAACAATGGGGAAAGCAAAAACTCAAGGCCTAGGGCAAGCAGAAGGGAAAACTGTAATGGACTTCAGAAAACTAGTACAAATCCTTGGTTTCACCGATGAGTATCACGATGTTTATGATCCTATTATCGAAGGTGAAAAGAGAGTTATAGCAATTAAACATACATTGTGCAGTAAGGCAACTGGGCCAAGGAGGTCTGAATTTATAAAATTTAATGCAGTAGTAGGTGCAAAAACCAATAAAATTGCTTCCTGGGATGTTGGTCTGGGTAACATGTTGTTACCCGAAGTTTTCCCTTGCCCAAAAATTGTCAAGATTTGTGCAGAAAATTATGATGAAGAAAAAATATCAATTGTGAATAAAAAAACTCAGGAAGAAATTTTAACAATAACCTAGGAAGAATTTGTTAGTTTGCTAGACCTAGGGTTTGACCCACAAAATTGTAATGCCAAAATCGACCTAGGAGTGCTGGCAGAGCAATATGAGGTAGTCCCACAAGATGCAAAAGATTCATTTATAAAGGGTTTAATAGTTGTAGAGGCAAAGGCTTCATTGGGTGAGAACCATAAGCCTCCTTATGATTTTAAGGTTTTTGTGCCATGGGTTCAAGATACTATATCCTCGCTATCATTTTGCCTGGGACTAGAAAACAATAGGGAAGTGAGTGCCAACATTCTTCAATTCATTTGGGATATCCATTGTCTGAATGAACCAATAAGATATAATTTTGTTGGACATGTGGTTGAATCGATGCAAGAACAATTAGCATTGATTAAAAGAGGCAATTCTAAGACATTTAGGTTCACAACCTACTTGTGCTATCTTCTGCTAGCCAAGAATGTTGTAATATTAATGAGTAACAACAAAAAGCTTGAAATTCAAAGGGGGACAGGTACTCCAAATCCAATATATAACTGGACACCTCAGATAAGATTGTATGATAACAGAAGGAATTATAGTAATTTTGTAGACTTCTTTTTGGCCCCATTGTACAAAGAAATAACAAGCACTCCAATGCCCAGATTGTCTGCTTCATGTAGGGATTGCATCCAACTTGGAAGCACAACTCAATTGGTTGACTAGTACTTAATGGAAGATTACACTGTGCTAAGGTTTTACGGATCAGAACTGCAACCCCACAAACTTCCAATGCATGTGACAGACAAGGTGTTTGCAGTAGAATATGTAGTACAACTAGAGAGCATAGATAGACTCTTCTCTGGCCAATCAAAGAAGAGCATATTCCCTTCCTTACCTTTCTCAATTGGAGGGTTAACATTTGAGAGAAAGGCTTTCCAAGTGGCACAATTTTTTATAGATATTTTTCAATTTGATTTAGAGTGGCACTAGAAGTATGATCCACTCAACGTCATTCAAGAAAGGCTTGTTGCTAATAAGAACTCTGCAAACTTATTTCAACATGAAAGTAAACCATTGCTAGAGAAGTTCAAAAACAAGGATAGCTGGGATGACGTTAGAAAAGAGATGGAGAAAGTTTCCATTGAGGAAAACATTTCAGTTGAATAGTTGTCATCACAAATTATGACAACAATAAATCAGGGCATTGTACAGCCTAGGATGTCCTTCAATTTCTATGACAAAGCTGTTCAACTATCAAACATAAAAATACCAAAGAGAATAGCAGAAGCTTGTAAGGATAGAAAATGGACTAGAATGAAAATGGATGATTTTTGGAGTATGAGAAAGGCTCTTGGTGAACTAAAGACTAGTGCAGATCTAGATGACATAGATGAGGATATAGAGTTTAGCAAATTGTGGAATATGGAGCATCCTAACTCTGCATATGACAGTAGTGATCCAGATGATGATGATATTGATAATGCATGTACTCCACAGACTGGGAGTCACTACGCAATCTCTGAGGATAGGAAAAGTATATATAGAAAAGGGGCAATCATTGTTGAAAAAATGGGTTATAAAAGTGGTGGTTTGGGTCCCACAGGAGAAGGCATCTGGAATACAATTCAAATAGAAAAAATTTCTTATGATTGTGGTGTAGGACTTGGCTCTGATAGTGGACCTAGTGGTAGTACTAGTCACATTGGTAGGAGTGGGCACCTTATAGAACAAGTTACCTCTCTAAAGAGGCCACTAGAATCTACAGAGAATCCCATACAAGAAGATAGTGTCAAGAAGCAAAAGTTTTCCATTTCCAGAACAATGAGATTAGATCATAAAGAAGTGTTGCCAATTTTAGGTTTAGCAAAACCCTCTAGAAGTTCAAATCCTCAAAGAGCATTAGTTAGATCAACAACCATTGCAAGCGCTACCTCTTCTTCACCTTTCAAACATTCAAATCCTCTGCAACACCAGATTTTCATTTCAAGGATTTCTATAATAAATTTGCAAAAACAAAAACAAAGAATAAGGAATCAAAGAAGGCACTGGAGACTGGTGCCCTTACTGTAGCTGCACAGGAACAACCTGCATCCAATAGGGTTTTTCCAACATATGCCCCAAAGAGAGACATGATGGAGTTCATGGTTGTTATTCCACCAAACATAGATGGAAACCCACCAAAGAGTCAGATAGATCACTCTGAATTTGAAGTTAGCACTCTCCAAATGGATTTTTCCAAAGTAAAAAATGTGGAAAAAATCAATGTCTCAAAGTCTACAAACCAAGTGGTCTACAGTACACTGCTAAAGGTGGAAAGAGAGAAAAGAAAGCTCGAGAAAAATATTGAAAAGTTATAGGTAGACATTGGCAATGAAAAAGAAAAGAGGAAAACTTCAGAGAATAGTTTGAAAGAATTGCAGAAAAAGATTAAAAAATCACTAGATACAGAGCAAGGACATGCTGAGGTGGTAGTGAAGGAATAGGAGTAGGAGTAGGTGAAACTGAAGGAATAGGAGCAGAAGGAACTGAGGGGAAAATTGGCACAGGAGCAAGTAAAGGAACAAGAACTGAGGGAAAAATTGGCAGAAATTATAAAAAAACTTGATGAAGAAAGAGCCAGTTCAAAAAAGTTATTTAAAAATATGGAGAGTAATGCTGCCTCTCAGGTGGATAAATCCAATCATTGGGAACAAAAAGCAGTAGAAGAGAAAAACAATTGTGAAAAAATGGTAGAAGAACTAAAGAAGGCCAATTGTACAATTCAAACTTTAATAGATACTAGTCATAATTTAATGAAGATTACAAAAGAACACATTTGGGGCCAAATATTGGTGATGTCTAATAGCTTGTATGACTGGTTTGAAATGCTTCAAAGTATGAGAGTATGTTACTTGAAGCTCCAAAACAACATTCAACAGAGCATGCATGTTGTCAACAAAGAAAAGATAGAAAAAGATATTATGCAACAACTCTACAGTAAGAGTGATAGTTATCTATCAAACAAGGGAATTAGCAACCACCTTGATGCATCAGTAAAGGTATCAAGTATCATTCACAAATGTGAGAAGCTATGGGAAGCATAGGAATTGGATGACAAAGCTAAGCAGAAGATCACAAAGATGGAAGAAAGGAAAGGGAAAATGGAAAGTCTTGGTTTGCCTAAGGGATTTGAAGCAAATCAGTTCATTGGAAGATAAAATTACAAAACAAGGTTGCAAGACAAAATAAATACTGATGTACGCTTTCTCCCTATAGACATATCTCCTAATGCATTCTTGGATTTCATCAAACTAGTGAGAACTTTGAATGGACTTTTAGAATCAACAGTGCTATCAAGTCACACTTCCAAATATGAATTGCTAACGAAGTTGCAGGAGTGTGACTATACTATGAACCAAATTGTTCTGCCATCAGAGAATGTTTGGAGTCACCTACAAAGATTGCTCTGAATTTTGAACTAATTTAAATTGTAATATATTGCAAATGAATACAAAAAAAATTGTGGTCTATGATTCTATCTAATTTTCATGTTTTCCAATTCAATGTATGTTGAGTTACTCTATTTTATTCATTTATTCTTAGTTGAGCTACTTTGTTATATGCTATTGGAATACAAAATTTCATTTAGGAATTTCAAATTCAAATATGAATGATCATTGATGACATGATATAAACTACACTCTATAGTAATAATACTCTTTGTTCTCAAATTTTAATGATGAAACATAATACATTCTTTCTTTTCTAAAATGAACATTGAATTATAGGATATCATATAGTAGTTAATAAGTTCAAAAAATACCTATTGGTTGCCACTGCTAATTTAACAGAGATTTCCTAAATTTTCCAATTCATCTCTGTGTCATCATCATCATCCAATTCTGGTATTCCATTTGCTTCATTGTTCTCTTGATTTTCATTTGTCTCTTCTTCAAGTTCACTCTGACCTCCACTTCTATGACTCCCAATTCCATCACCAGTGCCACTACCAACTGTACTTGTCCCACTTGGAGTTGCTATAGGAGATTGGTTAATGGTGTTTCCCACCCCTCTTCTTTTGCATCTTTTCTTCCAGATTTCCATTACTTTTTGATAAGGAAAAGTATTGACATTATACCTAGATGTGTATACCCTCAAGCATGATTCCAAATTCTTGTCTAGTTTGTTTCTTAGCTTTGATTTTAGGAAGCCCAAAGCATTGAAAACTCTCTCATCCTCCACTGAACCCAATATCATGGTTTGACATAGATCAACAAGCTTGAAGTACTCTGAAATTTCTTCATGCAACATTGAGCTCTATTTTAGTTTTGTCCAAAGCTTTGTTGTCGAGTCCTCTTCATGTGGGTTATGCATTAATTTATATTGATGCTTCATAGTCCTTGCAAAGGTGCCTGATTTCTATCTAAGAAGACCCTCATCTAATATTCCTTTGATAGTCACTCCATTGAATTCTACAGATTTGCAAAATTCCTTTATCAAAGTCAACAGCCTTTTACGATAATCTTCCTTAGAGTTGAAGGACCAATATTGAGGAAACACAATTTCCATGGCCTCAAGTAGTTGATCACATGGGAATCATGATCTTATTTCAGAGGAAACTCTATAGGCTATGTCCCTTGCATTAGCTATTATAGACTTGATGATCTTGGTAAACTCTTCCCTTGTAACTCTTGTAGCTCGCTTCTTTGGGGCACTGTAGTACATTGGTATCTAAAATCCCCTTACACAAACACATAAATCTCCATTTTCAATGATCTTTAAATAATTATCAGGATCATCCAAATCTATTAGTTTCCACCAGTGATTAAATCTATCATTGGATAAATTTAGGTCAGTACGATAGAGACTATCGAGGGCTTGGCATGACATTTTACACAAGTGAGCATATTCTACAATATACATGGCTCTTTGCTGGGCTTTTTTCATAATTAACATCATTTCTTCTAGCATGGGAAGAAGAGATGCCAAAGTCAAAAGTGTCTCTATATTGCTTAACCTTCGAAGCAGGTCACCACATCTCTGATTGTCTTCATTGTCCCGATTTTCGTACATCAGTCCAAGAAAAGATTGATATTTAGAAAATACTCGATGCGCTGGTCCATCCAAAGAGATCCATCTAGTATCAACATCTTTAAGAAGCTTGTTTCCATCGGTAATTCCATCAGCAAAGTGCTAAAATTCCTTAAAATGTTTGGGACTTTGACAAAAATATGCATACAACTCTCTTACTAAATCTTCAACCTTGTTTACTAAAGGAAACTTCTTCACAACTCTAAAAGCAAGATTCATCCTATGGGCAATACAATGAATGCCAACAACATATAGTGAACAAGAAGCTTGCATCTTTGTGCAAAGACCATTCCTTTGACCTTGCATTACTGAAGCTCCATCCGCTCCAACACAGATCAAATTCTTCGCTATTGTCAATTCATCCACAGCTCCATATTCAATTAAATGGCTCTTTACTAACTGAATTAAAGTTTCTGCTATTGCATTGTCTCTCAATTTAGCAATAGTTAGTAGATGTGGTTGGCGGACATTATTCTCTACAGTATAAACATGCATGCATACCCATGATGTATTATCTATTACTGTAACTTCATCTAAGGACAATGCAATAAAGGTTGACTCTTTTATTTTTCTTTGTACATCCTCTATTTCAACTTGTGCAATACAACTTGTCCATTCCCATCCACTATTTATCGACCAATGACTGATAGGATAGTTAGGAACTTTCAGAAAGTGTAACAAACCACTCATTTTTGGATAGCCTATCATTGGATGCCCTCTGCTCAAAATATGGAAAACATTACTTAATTGAACAGCTTTTCCGCATTCTTCTAATTCACTTGCTTTTGCAAAAATAGCATTAATAGAACCTTGAACTTCACCAAGCTTCATCTTAAATTTTTGAAACAAATAATATTCCTCAGCATTCCTTTTACGTTGACATTTCTCCTTTGTTTTATATCTTACCACTTTTATTTCCTTTCCATCTAAAGTTGAGGTTTCATAAATCTTACCAACATGTTTCTCTATGGTGTCTAGTTTAAGCTGCAATCACTTTTCCTTTTTATACTTCCAGCTACAAATCATACATCTACATTCTACTGGTGCTCCACCTACAATTGGATTGTCCATGGGCTCAATGAATGGATACTTTTCTGCCCAATCAAATTTAAATCTCTTGGCCATCTCCCATTGACGATCAATTTTTTCTTTCGATTTTCCTCTCCCTTTAGTGTTACTGTTAATTACACCATCATCATCATCGAAGTCGATTGATTCATCCTGGTACTGGTTATTTACTAGATATTCTTCTTCAAGGTCATCTTCATTAGAGATACCAGGTTCTGCAACTTCATCACCAAATTTATTAGGCTCCCCAATTTGTTGAATAGACTCCTGTGTAGGTTGAGATTGTATAGGTTCCTCTGATGATGTACCTTCCTCACTTTGACCAACACTATTGTGTCTACCCCTGCCAAAGTATGAAGATATATTTTTGCATTTCGTTGGCTTCTCTTGGACATCTCCACCTTCATTAGTCCTCTTCCTATTTAAATTTGACTGTGACATCTCCATCAAATTAAGGCTGCAATAAAATACTACGGACTCGTAGTCATAGTCATTCTGGTTCGCTACCGATCACAATTGTGAGCTCTAAGCTCAGAATCAACTAAATTATTATGATACTAAGTACTAAATGAAAATCTCTCAAAGGATCCTTCTTTCTGGCATGTTTCAATAATGAAACTCATATATCTTAAATTTAAATAGACAACTACAAATAAACCATTTTCATATCAACCATCAGATTTTGCCTCATAATTAGCATCGTCCATTTTGGAAAATGGGGCCGACCATTACATTTGATAAGAAATAATATTTGGTGAACCCCGTGTAATTTAAAGTAATCAAGTGGGTGAATAGGGTGGGAATTTGGGACCCCATTTCGTGTGATGCATGGTGAATTGGGTCCTAGGACAAATAAAAATTTCACATAGGAAAATGGGAATTTGGAAAATGATGATCCTCGAAAGAGACACTCAATTTAATTCATGGCAAATAAGAGTAAACAGTAAAGAGAAATATGGGTGAAGAACCTAACTACCAAACTGAAATTATGTAATAATAGTGGCAAACATTCTGACCACTCTATGACCATTTTATAAAATCTAGGCGAATGATCCGACTTGTATATGATTATTTTATTCACCAATTTTCTATCACTCGATCTTGAAATATTCGCCAATTGGCGAATATTCACCACTAAAAAAATCCTTGATCATAGAATTTAGAGATATAATGTATGAAACCTAAAATAAAGTCATGTCTTTAAACCGTACAAACTTGAACCTATCCAATGATACTTTATCCCTCGTATTCCTGGAACTAATTGATAGAGTTATATAGAGCCAAATGACATGCCCATATTTCCAAATGATAATTCTTTTGCTGTATACCTAAATAAAATAAAATAAAAATAAATAGAAAATATAAGATATTCTAGTGGTAACAACTACAATGTGGTAAAAGATATTTCTAAAGGTGAAAACCCAACTATGGCACCTAAAGAAGAGAGATTGGATACTTTACCCAAGCATTATAAGGAAAGATCATACATTTTAATTTAACCCAGACAAAAGCTCAACATTGGTATATAATCATAACCAACAGTTATACATGTAGCAGCTTCCTTGTCAAAAGAAGAAAGAGAAGATTTTATTAAGTTTCTCAAAGAAACACAAGTGAATTTTTCTTGGTCTTAACATGAAATTCCAGGGTTGGATCCAAATCTTACTATGCACCATTTGACCATCAAGATAGGTATCAAACCAATCAAGAAAAAGTTAAGGAAAATACACCCACATATTGCAATACTCATCAAAGCTAAATTGGAGAAATTATTGAAGGTTGGCTTCATTAGAGCCATTGATTATGCCCAGTGGATCTCCAACATTGTCCCAATTTAAAAATAAGATAAATCAATCAGAATATGCATGTATTTTAGAGATCTCAATCTAGCATGCCCTAAATATGTCTTTCCATTACCAAGCATCGATGCAATAGTAGGTTTAATAGCAGGTCATTCTATATTTTCTCTCATGGATGGATTTAGCAAATATAATCAAATAAAAATTACTCTTAGAGATCAAGATAAGATTTCTTTTACATTTTCTTGGGAAATATTTTTTTTGGAATGTGATGTCCTCTGGTCTTAAAAATACCAGCGGACCCTATCAAAGAGCTATGACCATCATATTTCATGATATGGTGCATGAATTATTAGAGGATTATGTGGATGGAATATTAGCCAAATCACATTCAAGAGAAGAAAACTTGTCATTTATAAAAAACTATTTTTACAAGGCTTGCACAATTCAATGTAAGATTGAATCCAAAAAAGTGTGCATTTGGGGTACAATTTGGTAAGTTACTTGGATACATAGTGTCAAAAAAAGGAATTTAAGTAGATCATGAAAATTTAAAAATATAATGGAAATGGGGATACCGAGAAACATACGACAAATGAGATCCATAAGAGATTCATTTCCGAATTAGCAAAAAAGTGTCATTCGTTTACTCAAATCCTTAATAAGGACATAATAATCAAATGAGATGATTAATGTGAAGAATTCTTTGCACTTCTCAAGAAATATGTTATGAATCCACGTATATTGATGCCATTAATAAGAGGTAAACCTTTACTATTGTATATTTCAGAAACATAGTAGTCCTTAGGTGCATTACTAGCTCAAGAAGATGAAAATGGAAAGGAGAAAGCAATATATTACATTAGTGGGACTTTGGTCAAATATAAGTTGACCTATAGCTTCATTGAAAGACTATGCTTGGCGGTAGTTTTTTCTTAACAAAAACTACAATAATATATGATGGCACACAAAATAATACTCAGATGAAATTGATCCTTTGAAGTACCTATTGAATAAAACAACCCTTTAATAGGAAATTAGAAAAGTGGGTCATAGTGTTGAGTGAACTTGAAATTGAATATGTGGATAAGAAAGAACTAAAAGGTCAAGTTATAGCAGATCAACTGGTAGAAGAACCTTTGATAGAAGAATATCCTATTCATGTAGAATTCCTAGATGCAAAAATTATTAATATTGAAGCCAAGACGTGGAAACTCTATTTTGATGGTTCCTATAATCAACACGGTTCAGGAGAAGGTATCTTGTTGATCACACCTCAAGTCTCTACTATTCAAAAATCTTACAAACTTCACTTTCCATGTACTAATAATATTTTTGAGTATGAATCACTTGTCATAAGCATGAAAATGGATATAGAATAAAAAGTAATGGAGTTACAAGTGTATGGTGATTCACAACTTGTCATAAATCAAATCAATGATTAATATAAAACATTAGATGGTAATTTTTATTCATGCCTTGCAAAAACGATAATAGATGATTTGAAGAAATATTTTTCTTTGATAACATTTGAGCAAATTCCAAGAGAAAAGATCAAAAGTAGTAGACACCATGGAAAAATTAGCTTATCTCCTACAAATGCTAGATCGAAGGGCATGATATGAGCTCTTGGTAGAAGAGTTGGAACAACCTGCATTTGACCTTGCTAATTCCAAAAATATATCCTATTAATTTGACATGATTCTCCTTGGTATGGACCGAGTTAAACTTACTTAAAAGACCAAACGTTTCCTTTGGATCAAACCATAAATCAAAAAATAAATTTTATATCACAAGACTCTCGTGATACCCTTGTATCAGATACATTGCATTACAAAAATCTTGATGGAATGCTTCTTAGGTGTCTAGATGATGCGGAATGGAAAAAGTCTTACAAGACATTCATGAAGGAATCTATGGATCACATTCAACTAGTTTGACCTTAGCTAAGAAAATTCTAAAAATGAGGTTACTATTGGCCAACCATGGAAAAATATGCTTTTTATTTTACTAAACTTTATCAAACATATTGATACCATGGTAAGTTGATTCATGTGTTAGCACAAGATTTACACCCAATGACCACACCTTGGCCCTTTTATCAATTGAGGGTTAGATTTAATTGGGATGATTTATTGACCATCATCCAATTGTCATGAATTCATAATCACAACAATAAATTATTTCACTAAACAAGTAGAAGTCATTCCTTTGTGCACTACAATTGGAAACAAATTGAAATTTTCATTTTGAATAATATAATTTATAGTTATGATATTCCTCATGAAATAATAATAGACAATGCAAAACACTTCAAGAACAAAGATATAAATGAATTGTGTGAAAAATTTGATATGATACATCATACATCGTCCATCTATTATTCTAAAGGAAATGGCCAAGCATAAGAAACAAAAAAGATATATTTTGAAGATTTTGAAACTTGAACAATGGATAACTTAGGAAGATATTTCCACAAACCATTAAATCCAACCTTATGGGCATACCAGACAAGTATAAGAAACAAAAATTGGAGCCACAACTTTCTCACTAGTCTATGGAGTAGAAATGGTATTACCTTTAGAAGTGGAGATCTCAGCTCTATGGATTTCATTACATGAATTGTTAATAAAAGAGGATTATAGAGTGGAAAGACTCAAAGAACTAGAGTTACTTGATGAACATCAACAAAAAGCTTACAATCATCTCAAGGTGTATCAAAATAGGATGTCAAGGAACTATAAAAAAACATATAAAACCAAGAGGATTTCAAGTGAGTGATCTAGTATTAAAATAGAATCCAAAGAACTGAGAAGAAAGAGAAAAGAAACAAAAATGAGAAGCAAACTAGCTAGGACCATTTTTTATCACATCTTTCTTCAAGATAGGAACATATAGATTATTTGATTGTGATGGAGAAGAGTTGAAAGAACCTATCAATAGCATACATATAAAGAGAATTTATACCAAAGTTAGTATAAAGAGTATTAGAAAAAAGATATCAAATGAGGAAACATCAATCCTATACAACAATATTGATCCTAAAGAAAGTAAAAAATAGCAAATATATATCCTAAAAGAAATCCAAAAATAGTGAAAATAGTTCCTTAAAAACCCAAAAGTAGTGAAAAGGGATCCTAAAGAAAGTCAAAATTAGTGAAAATAGATCATAAGTAAAGCCAAAAATATTCAAATATAGATCTTGAAAAAAATGGTTATCTTGGTGAAACCCTGGTAAACTGGAGCCTTCATAATACCTCAAAAAAGAGCAATAAATTCAAGTGGTGAAAACCTGGTAAATAGGTGCCATTTTATCCTTAAGTCAAGTCTACTCTCATATTCCATTTGTATTTCACATTTATCCTTGTATATATTGCATTAGCTATCATTTGAACATATTGCACAATAAAATCCTAGAGTTGCATTTGTAGATACCCAAGCCTTTCGCCACCATTTTGAAAATGGTCTAAGTCCAACATTTCTATAGAATCAAAGTCGGGGCATTTTATCCTAAATCAAAGTGATTCATCAAACAAACACCAATTGACACAAATAAATGCATCAAACCAAAAAAATTGACACTTGACTTTCGATTCATATCAAAATCCTAATCCAAACTTTGATCTAAAAAATGATTAACACTTTGATCCTTGATTTACCCATGACCCTATCTTTATCAAGAATATAAAAAAATAAATATTGAAATGGATTGAGTTCTACTAGAAATATGGATTTGAAAATAAAGGCATTTTTTTTTTCAGAAGTATTACTTGATTTGTGGAGTCATGTCTTTTTAGCAAATAGATTCAAGGTCTTTTGACTAGAGTAGCAATGATAAAAGCATGATATTTTTCTTGATTTCTACATGAATGTCTTAAGGTGGAAGATTCAAAATATGTAATATTCATCTAAGGACATGATCATCAAAGAATCATAGAGGACATGTACATTTGGAGAGACTCATATCTGTGTCTGTTTACACAAGATGATATCTTGGACATTTGGATTTTTCATATCTTAATGTAAAATTTACTTGTGACATTAAATCTAAT